>CAMXCT020001241.1:0-15000 GCA_947184155.2 Cladocopium goreaui | reverse complement strand
GCTCCAGGACAATATTGATCCTTACCTTCAGTTGGGTTTATCTGACAGGGTGTACCCCCCATGCCTAGCCATGCCCTCGCGATTTTGGGATGAGAATCCATTGGATTTTGGGATACGATGGGGTACCCAGATGGATCAGACAAACCCAGATGGATCATTTCGAGGTATGCCTTCTTCGGCATCTGCTTCTGTACAAGCTATGGAGCTGTGGTTGGCGGAGGTGTCTCCGAAGGTCCGGAGATGTCCGGAGCGGAGCGAGCGGAGCTGGTTTTTGCAGCGCAGCTTGGGGTGGCTTTAGCCACTGAGAAAAACGGGTAGATCGTGGACAATCAATATCTAGACATCACGTGGTTTTTGGGTGTTTTGGTAATTTGCGTTTATCAAACAGAGGGTAGTGTTGTCCAACCAGCTGCCACTGACATTTTTGGGCCCACGTCTCTGAAAGATGCTTCGTGTTACAACATCGAGTCTCCGGGACGCTTGTTTTACTCACGTTCGACGTGCTAGTACAATAATGATATCTTTCTGTTGCTTTCGAATTGTAAAAGGACTAGAAGCCCAACTAACACAATGTGGGGGTAACCTTGAAAGCACTAGCCAATCTCGTTGTGAGCCATAGTGGTCCACTCCACTAACCAATCTCGTTGTGAGCCATAGTGGTCCAGTACGTCTTCATAGTTTGATGGCACGTGAACACGATGCCAAGGTTCTGTTGACATGTCCTGATGGGCCAGGGCTTGTAGACACATAGTGAGAGCACTGTAGTAGGTTGTGGCCATTCTTGGCGCGCTCTGCGGTAAGGCTCATGCAGCAATGGTCGGGGGATCAGGCTCACACAAGAAAATGGCACCCCAGCGAATCCAACCAGATGCAAATCATTTGCAACTGGATCACAATCAAGCAACAAACAAGATTCTCAACCAAAAAGAGACATGTGCCATGATGCATGCTATGATCAGTCATGGATCATTCAACTTCCAAGTCACATCCCCAGCATGTCATCCGCTGATTAGATCACTGATATTTAGAAATTAGCAGCTGCTCAGTAAGGGCTTGTGGCCCTCACTATGGGCTGCTGGGCTTCGCGGTCTCCATCACAAGCAGCAAGTCTGAAAGGCGGATGTCACCCAGGGGGGACGATGTAGACCGAGGGAGAAGACTAAGATATATCTTGCCATTTTGGTTTATCACCACATGTTGAACAACAAGGCGATAAAAAAGCACATGGTTTCACTAGGAGGGTATATATATATATATATTTTTACACACTGTATCTATCTATCTGTCTATCTATCTATCTTTCTATCTATCTATCTATCTCTCTCTCTCTCTATCTCTCTATCTCTCTATCTCTCTATCTCTCTATCTCTCTATCTCTCTATCTCTCTTTCTCTCTATCTCTATCTCTATCTCTATCTCTATCTATCTATCTATCTACCTGTCCGTCCGTCCGTCCATCTGTCTGTCTTTTTTGTGTAAATGGATGTACCCTCCAAAGAATCAACTAACACACAATAAAACTAATACGAATTGACATAAACGAATATATATATATATATATGTGTGTGTGCGTGTGTGTGTGTATTTATCACACACATATATTATCATGGAATAACATAGCTAATCCATATAGATCAAAATAAATGATCCAACTCATATGGCACATCGACAGGCCATGGATGTACAGAGTGAAGCCCGCTCCTTGCTCTCAGCCTGGCTTCGCCATGAGGCGCTGTGGTAAACGGTCCACCATAGAACAAGATGTGGAAAATCATGGGAAATCCATGAACATCCATGCTTTCCTGTTTGGAACATGATCTACAAAGTTGCTGAGTTTTCTACATCTATGCTAGTCTACAAAGGGCAACTCATCTCAAACGACAGAATATGCCTTAATTTTGGGGATGGTTCGAAGTTCCACATCTCCCAAAATCCACATGTTGTTTCTGCTTGGCTGATTGATGTTGATTCGCTGATTTAACATATTTCGTTGCTGACATCTGGTCCGAGATCACCAAACTCATGTGGTCAGAAGCCGCCAAGTTCCGGCGAAATCCCCATTATCATCCCATGATATCCCATTTTAGTCCATTATAGTTAATATTTACCAGTAGTACCCGCACGATGCGGGGCGGAAGTTGCCTTAGGGTTATACTATAAGACCTTTGCCATCTATAGAACTTGCATGCGCCGTGCGCCAGCCAGGCCCGTGCGTGCGTGCTTTGTGCGAAGCTGTTGCGTTGTTGTTGTTGTTGTTGTTGTTGCTGTTGTTGTTGTCGTCCAAGAACAACACCTGCGCACGACCCCGGCGCAATGCAACGCCAAGCAAACACTTTCTTCGCACTGCACACTGCAATCTTCACACCCCGCACTTCACACCTCACACTTGCACTTCACATTCCACAGTTCATCTCATCTCATTTCATCTCTTCCCATATGTCAGCTAAGTTCTACTTACCTATTGCTATTTCATCGGAGCACAGCTCAACCTTTCTCATCTCACCGAAGCTAGTCTCAACTCATCTCGTCTTTTCTGCACATCAGAAAGCTTGAGACACAGATGCATTTACACAGAAAGGTCTTTACAAAATACTTTGTAGTACAAAGCTCGCATAAAGTATTTGCCAGTGCTACTTTGCACTACAAAGCCTGCACAAGCACGTCCCAGTACTTCTTTGTATTACAAAGCTTGCTCAAAGCACTCCCAGTATATACTACTTTGCACTACAAAGCTTGCACAAAGTACTTCCCAGTACTACTTTGTACTACAGAGCTTGCACAAAGTACTTCCCAGTACTACTTTGTACTGCAAAGCTTGCGCGTAGCACGTCCGAGTACTACTGTGTACTGCAAAGCTTGCACAAAGCACGTCCCAGTACTACCGTATACTACAAAGCTTCACAATACTACAGTACCTTGTGCTACAAAGCTTGCACAAAGCACTTCCCAGTACTGGTTTGTACAGACATTACAATGCGTTTTCCAGCATCACGTGGGTCACCCGCGTCTCTCTACGCACATAGCAACATAACATGGCAAAAATCATGCAGCCAGCACACTGCGATCTGCAAGCACAGACTCAAGAAACGCATAGAGGCATAGAACTACGCACACATGCACAACCACGACCCCAGCCGCACCCGCCGCACACAGGAGGTACCTTTCATCGCCGGCTGCAGCCACTTTACACGGAAAATACACAAGGTTTCGTGCTCCGGCTTCATCCCCAACACAACCCGTATGCAACATGCATGCAGGCATTACAATGTGTTTTGCAGCACCATCCCAAATTAATGTATTGTTCTGTGATGTAAAGTTTCACACCACCCTTCATTGAGTAAAAGTCATCCATAACTCGGAAGATTGCTTCCCAAATTCCTTTGATTAAAATGTCTTAATACATATATATATATATATATATATATATATAGAGATACGCATCATATATACATATATATATATACATATATATATATAAGTATATATCGTTATTTCATTATTGTTTCATTATTATAGCATTATTATTTCATCGTAAAAAATGTCATTTCATGTTTGCATCAATATTAAAAATGTATCATTGTTTGTATCATTATATCATTGTTTTTCATTATTATATCATTATATCATTATTATATCATTATTACTTCATTATTATTTCATTATTACCATTATACTTAATTTTCATAATTCATGATATATCATGATTATCCCGGTATCCCGGTGGTTCAGATCGCAGGAAGAAGCCGCGGATCTACGGAGCGTGGCAACGTCTGCACTGCGCTCTGAAGGCTATAGCGAGGCCGTGGGACGCTGATTTTCTTAACGAAAAAATGGAGGGGGAAAACAACGGCGACAGGATGACAGGGCAAAAAAATAGGCTGAAAAATCATGTTGTTTATTGGTTTGAAGACGTTCGGACATGTTACATGTTTTCCAAAGAAAATCGAACACCAAGATGGAGGGGAAAGCAAGGAACATGGAACAAAAAACAACTTATAAAAATATACTACCACTGTAGTATGAGCAGCGAGGCAGCCAAAAGAAGTGTTTAATCCTCCACATGTGGATTGTTCCAGACAAGAAGTTACCAACATGTGTGGGCCGTGGGATCTTGAACGCTCCCCGTGACTCTGGAGTGATACCAAAAGTATTCAAATGGGAGCCTCTGAGGAGCAGGGCAAGCTTTCAGCACCTTGCACCCAACACGATACTTTTACAGATATTCTTGTGTTTGGGGGTCTCTATGGGTCAAAACTGGTTTTCATTGTTTTGGGGTGTGGAATAGGACGAACCAGAAGAACTTATCATGCTGCATCCCAACAAGTAGATTCCCCTTCATTCTGAACAAGACCAGTCACCTCCAAGACAGCCAATTTGGCTGATGGTCACCCGTGCGTTTGGGTGATCTTTAGCTGAAGGCTCATCAAACCCATGCAGATGTGGCTACTTTGAAATCATGAATAGCTGTTCTGTTGTACCACCAGGCAAGACAAGATATCCTGAAGTAGCTGGAGGTGTACAGTCCATCCAGCTGTCATTCCGAGTCTTACGCCTACAGCACATGATAGTACGTGCGCAGTTTGACTTCTGGACTGCACAGATGCTTCAGTATGGCTCACACTTGTAGACCATCCAAAGGTATCTCATGCTTGCATGCCTGCCCGGTCAAACAATGCGGTCATGATGGGCCCGTATCAACAACACAGTGGACCACAATGGATTCATGTCTTGAATTTGAAACGTAATTTCTTAAGTCTTAATCATCCAATTCTATCCCAGTCTCAAATCCGTGCCTTAAATGTGGGTCCATTCTCCTTTATTTAACCCAGGAGGATGCTTGCCCCAAGCGATGTTGCCTGTCCATTCTGGACCCTGGAAGGCGCCGAAGATGAATCTGGCAAAGGAGGATGCCAAGTGGAATGCCTACAAGACGGTGGAAAATCGCTTGAGAGTACCTCACCGCAAAAAAAATGGATTGGAGTTGGCTGTTGGTGAAAGTTGATTGGATTGCCTCAATTCTGGCTATGCCACTGCAGTTTAGGTGATCAGTAGAAGATTAGAAGCATGTACTTGCTTCTCCTTAGAAGTGTTGCATATTTATTCGCGTGTATGGTTTGAAAGATGCAATTCACAAATCCCACGAATTTCCGCCGAGAGCCTTCCAAATTTGCTCGCTTTATGGTTTGGTAAATTTCAATGCTTCTCGGTAAACATTGTTTTTGATGTTTTTTAGGCCAGTTACAAGGTAAGGTTTTGGATGGTTTTGGTGTGTTTTTCGTTGTTTTAACCATTCAAAATTAGTCCAACGATTGTGGATCAAAACCAGATCTTGGTTGCTTTAATCCCAAATTTTGCTAAAATCACCATTGCCACAATCGCAATGCTGGGACGCCCAGTGCCATCAGTACCTTGGTTTGGTTCATCATACCTTTTTGTCAGAATCACATCTGTGCTGGTTAAACCTCTAAATGTCTGCTCCTAGCATATCACCATTTTGCTTAAGTCACTACTTTTTGTGGTTCAGCCATTTCAAACCTCCAGAGATCATAGATCCAGAGTTATACCATAGTAATTTAATAACTAGAAAATCACATTTTAAAAACATAGATAAGACATGGCCCAATTATCTATAGATCTCATTAAAAGGCCATTATTCTATAGGTGACATCTATGGTGACAGGCCATTTGCATCCGTTGACCATGGCTCTGTCAGGCTGTCCGCCTGGACGTCGGCTCCAGCGGCTCAAGCGCCCTGGCAGAGGACGTGGACGTGGCGCTGCGGCTGCTGGCGCAACGGCGACGGGAGCAATGCGAAGCCAAGGCGGCGGGGCGGCATCGATTTTGGAGATATGATATAAATGAATATATATATATTATAAACATAATAAGAATAATAATTAATAACAATATATCTATATAAATATATAAATATATATTATACATAATAATATATTTTATATATAAATTTAATATAGCCATAGCAGGTAAGGATTTAACTAGCAAACACGTGGTGATTCTATGGGATTTAACGGGAAAACATTGTGATTTCAACAGATTTTAACCAGCTAAGCATGTGGGATTTTATGGGATTTCAGCAGCAAAACAGTTTAATTAATGGGATTTGACTCAGACATTGGGTTTGACGATCAAATTCGGGATTTCATGGGATTTAAACAAGAACAATATGGATTTGATTCACAAAAAATTGCAATAGACCCTCCAAGCACCTAGAAAAATCATGGAAAACACACACACACATTTTGTTGACCTTGACCTATGTTCTTGCGTGGAGGTTTAAGGTAAGTACACTCCCGGGAACAAACGTGTCTCAGGCTACCGTTTCAGGTATCAACTAACATGTCCACTCTATACCGGCGTTTTCCTGGGGAATGCATTGCAACTTTCTTTTTACACATTGACCCAAAAACAGCTAGCATGTCTCAGTTCCTGCAATTGGGGCCCTTGGATTTCGACCCTGATCTGGGATATGTTAGCTATTTTTGGGGGATAGATTCAGCCAATAACCACTCACATATCTCAAAATCACATCATCTGAACAACACGGACACGTTAGGTGGACGTTTTCCATGGCCAGTAACCCTTAGTAAATGCAACTGGTTTCTGGAACACACCCCCAATCTTCATATATGACACGCTCTTCCGAGGAGTTGGGACTCTTTTTTCTGCTCGTTTTGCTATCAATGCGGTCTGGAAATAAGGATTGGAAGTGCAGTGCGTGCTCTTTCGTACCAAACTGGGACATGTTAGCAAGTTGGAAGTCGGAAACAATGAACAACAAATGAGCAGCACCTGTGCCACTTCATCTCGGATGCTGGCCATGACTTTGGGGTTCAGGGAAAACAACAGTGTTTTGACAAAAATTGGGTCTTGTAAGTGCAGTCATTCCCCGAAGAGATTCCAATATCTCAAGCTACTGAATATTGGCCTTTTCAATGTGGGGTTCCAGAAACCAGTTGCATTTGGGGCCCGTGGATTTCGACCCTGATCTGGGATATGTTAGCTATTTTTGGGGGATAGATCAGCCAATAACCACTCACATATCTCAAAACCACATCCTCTGAACAACACGGACACGTTAAGTGGACGCTTTCCATGGCCAGTCATCTAACCTTTACACCGGTGAAATCTAACATAGCGTTTTTTTAGCCCTGGCACCAACTCACAAACATAGCATCTGGCTACGTTGTCAACCCTGGGGATTTGGAGAAAGTGATCATTTGGATGATTTCTGCCAACACCTGCTAACATAGCCTCTGTTTCCGTCCTCCCAATGTTTGGCATTCCCCAGGAAGTGGGTAAAAGAAATGTACCAGAATAAGCTAACATAGCTGTCTGGAGGCTTGTCACAGCTTGGAACCACCAAATGGAAAGTGCTATGTTAGCATCAAACTCCACGGAAAACATGTTTTAGAAAACAGGAAGCCGAACACATCAATCAATCAATCTAGAATGAAAGTACCCCTGGTTGCTAGGTTAGGTGTCTCTTTTGAGTCCCCAGCCGACCAGATCAAACCACAACTGTTTTTGGATGTCTTCCTGGGGCTCACCCTTACTGGACCCAAAAAAGCTTCAAAATCAACAATTTTATATAATCGATTGAATAAGGAAAAAAAACTCCTGGTCAAAGTTGCCAATATGGCTACTTGCTACTATGATGATTACGATGTACTATTGGAAGTTTGGGAACCCTGCGCAAATGCTATGTTAGTAGTCGCCTTGGGCTCACAACCTTTCCGCCAACGCGCGCGCGCGTTAGCGGAAAACAACTCGGCCAGGCCCGAGGACTACTCCTTCCCCGTTGTGTCTTCCCCGTTTTGGGGTCGAAGTCCTCGGGCCTGGCCGAGTTGTTTTCCGCTAACGCGCGCGCGCGCGTTGGCGGAAAGGTTGTGAGCCCAAGGCGACTACTAACATAGCATTTGCGCAGGGTTCCCAAACTTCCAATAGTACATCGTAATCATCATGGCAGCAAGTAGCCACATTGGCAACTTTGACCAGGAGTTTTTTTCCTTATTCAATCGATTATATAAAATTGTTGATTTTGAAGCTTTTTTGGGCCCAGTAAGGGTGAGCCCCAGGAAGACATCCAAAAACACTTGTGCCAGTCACGATTTTCAATCCAAAACCAAAGCTTTGGCAACAGGACTACTAACATAGCATTTGCGCAGGGTTCCCAAAACCTCCAATAGTACATCATAATCATCACCCTTACTGGACCCAAAAAAGCTTCAAAAGCAACAAGTTTATATAATAGATTGAATAATTAATGAAAAAACTCCTGGTCGATGTTGCCAATCTCGCTACTTGCTACTATGAAGTACGATTAAATGCTTTTGGAACCATATATTGGTGGAAAGGCTGATGAACGCGCGCACAAACGAACGCTAACAAAGCAGTTCCCGATTGAACCTACTTGATGCTTCACACGCGCCAAGTTAGCACCAAAATGCCCATGTCACACCATGCGTTCCCAACGCCAAGTTAGTTGAATCTCAGCCCCAAAACCCAAACACTAACATAGCAAAAAAAAATAAAAAAATAAAAAAAAACTTTCAACAGGTAAGATTTCACGAGAGTAGTAAATGCAACTTGTTTTTGGAATGCACCCCCAATCTTCCTGCCCACCTCCGAGCATCATCTATGATGCGCTCTTCCGGACGGAGTTGGGACCCCTTTTTTCTCCACCGTTTTGATATCAATGCAGTCTTTGATTTGAGCCCTATTGGGGTCTGGAAATAAAGATGCTGGGGCGTCCGGGGCGGTAGTCTTCTGGCAGTTTCCCGGGAACCCCCAGAGGGGGTGACAACTTTTCCACTAACATGTCCATTCTGGACTTTCAACTAACATGTCTCAAGTGTGGGGCATTTATCTCAGCCAGCAGCTAACGTATCCAAAAAAAACACCAAAAAAAAGTGGATACGTGTCTCGGGCTACCGTTTCAAGTATCAACTAACATGTCCACTCTGTACCAGCGTTTTCCTGGATTTCCTGCGGAATGCATTGCAACTTTTTTGGGGACCATTGACCCAAAAAACAGCTAACATGTCTCAGTTCCTGCAATTGGGGCCCTTGGATTTCGACCCTGATCTGGGATATGTTCGCTATTTTGGTGGGATAGATTCAGCCAATAACCACTCACATATCTCAAAACCACATCCTCTGAACAACACGGACACGTGAAGTGGACGCTTTCCATGGCTAGTCATCCAACCCTTAGTAAATGCAACTTGTTTTTGGAATGCACCCCCAATCTTCCTGCCCACCCACGAGCATCATCTATGATGCGCTCTTCCGGAAGGAGTTGGGACCACTTTTTTCTCCACCGTTTTGTTATCAATGCAGTCTTTGATTTGAGCCCTATTGGGGTCTGGAAATAAAGATGCTGGGGCGTCCGGGGCGGTAGTCTTCTGGCAGATTCCCGGGAACCCCCAGAGGGGGGGACAATTTTTCCACTAATATGTCCATTCTGGATTTTCAACTAACATGTCTCTAGTATAGGGCATTTATCATAGCCTATGTTCACAGCAGCTAACGTATCCAAAAAAAACACAAAAAAAAAGTGGATACGTGTCTCGGGCTACCGTTTCAGGTATCAACTAACATGTCCACTCTGTACCGGCGTTTTCTTGGATTTCCTGGTGAATGTATTGCACCTTTTTGGTGCCATTGACCCAAAAACAGCTAACATGTCTCAGTTCCTGCAATTGGGGCCCTTGGATTTCGACCCTGATCTGGGATATATTCGCTATTTTGGGGGGATAGATTCAGCCAATAACCACTCACATATCTCAAAACCACATCCTCTGAACAACACGGACACGTTAGGTGGACGCTTTCCATGGCTAGTCATCCAACCCTTAGTAAATGCAACTGGTTTTTGGAATGCACCCCCAATCTTCCTGCCCACCCACGAGCATCATCTATGATGCGCTCTTCCGGAAGGAGTTGGGACCCCTTTTTTCTCCACCGTTTTGTTATCAATGCGGTCTTTGATTTGAGCCCTATTGGGGTCGATGCTGGGGCGTCCGGGGCGGTAGTCTTCTGGCAGTTTCCGGGGAACCCCCAGAGAGGGGGACAATTTTTCCACTAATATTTTCTTTCTGGATTTTCATCTAACATGTCTCAAGTATAGGGCATTTATCATAGCCTATGTTCCCAGCAGCTAACGTATCCAAACAAAAACACAAAAAAAGCGGATACGTGTCTCGGGCTACCGTTTCAGGTATCAACTAACATGTCCACTCTGTACTGGCGTTTTCCTGGATTTCCTGGGGAATGTATTGCAACTTTTTTTGGGACCATTGACCCAAAAACAGCTAACATGTCTCAGTTCCTGCAATTGGGGCCCTTGGATTTCGACCCTGATCTGGGATATGTTCGCTATTTTGGGGGGATAGATTCAGCCAATAACCACTCACATATCTCAAAACCACATCCTCTGAACAACACGGACACGTTAGGTGGACGCTTTCCATGGCCAGTCATCCAACCCTTAGTAAATGCAACTGGTTTTTGGAATGCACCCCCAATCTTCCTGCCCACCCACGGGCATCATCTATGATGCGCTCTTCCGGAAGGAGTTGGGACCCCTTTTTTCTCCACCGTTTTGTTATCAATGCGGTCTTTGATTTGAGCCCTATTGGGGTCTGGAAATAAAGATGCTGGGGCGTCCGGGGCGGTAGTCTTCTGGCAGTTTCCCGGGAACCCCCAGAGGGGGGGACAACTTTTCCACTAACATGTCCATTCTGGATTTTCAACTAACATGTCTCAAGTATAGGGCATTTATCATAGCCTATGTTCACAGCAGCTAACGTATCCAAAAAAAATATTTTCCACAAAAAAAGTGGATACGTTTGTTCCCTAGAGAGTATTGGTTCTTAACAGAAAACGATCCAGTTATGGTGATAGCATTTTGGTTATATTGGGAACGTTGAGAACATGTGGTACTTTAAGCGGCAACATTGGAAAATTATGGAAAACTGGAATATAATGAGATATAAAGAACCCACTTAGTATGGGTGATGATTAAAGGGTAATTTAACTTTTCAGACAACCCAAAATTACTGGGATTTGCCGTTCACGGGCTTTGACCTGCAAAATGGTGAGTTCACAATCCCAAATAGGGGTCCATAATGGGCCCCAAGACTTGATTGGATCTATACATCAATTAAATTATCTGTATATATAATGATAAATAATTACACATTATTATTTGGATATCCAGATGTGTTTGCTCATGTCTGCATACATCATTGACAATGTGGCATGTGTGCGCGCTCCCATTGTAAATGGGCGCACCCTGCAGGCCATGGCGCGGGCACCCCGCGCTCCAACCCGCAGCGTGCCAGCGGGGTCAGATCCAGCCCTTCGGATGGAGGCACAAACAGGGGGCCAGGGGACCATCCCCATCAAAGATACGGATTTAATGATGGTGAAAGACAGATTTAACAGTATTAACTGATGGTTACATCTGTTAAATATCTGTTAATCTGTCTGGGATTTAACTGAAAGATAGATTTAATGATTTAACAGATATTTACCCATCCAAAAAGGTACATTGGACAGGATTGAAAGCAACAAATTGTGGGATTTTCCCGGCGCACAATAGGGAGGGATTCAACCAACAGGAGAGGATAATAGAGGCTTGAACATGATAGGACTACGAGCATCACATAGCATCACTTTGCTTGACATGTTGTTATCGCAATGCTGCATCAACCTCCCACAAAGCAGACCGGAGGCAATCCAAGGTATCCAAGCCCCTTTTCAGGGCCTGTTCCTTGCACCACTGCACCACTTGTGGATTTACATGTGATGTTCAAGACCATAAGGATTCCTTCCTCGACTGACTGGGCTGAATCTGAGAAAACAATGCATTTGAAAGAAAAAACGCTGAACAAAAAAACATTGAAAACAATGGTTTCCCTCATAGCATCAGTTCCAACATGTTTTTTTCTGACATCAATCCATTGGAAAGCAAATTTGTTGATTAAATCTTTAAATGTCTGTCTTCATTACACCAGCTTGTTTTTATTGTTTGTGACTTCATGATGTTTGAAAACTCTTGTGGCTTAAATCTTCGTTTTTCCTCGGTGAAATCCACCGGTTCCGCGGGGAAAATCTGCGGCCAGGTGCGGCACCAGGCGCGGGAGGCCGCGCGCCAGCGCGCGTCCAAAGCGGGACGCGCCGCCGCGGGAGGTGCAAAAGCTGGAGGTGAAGATATTTCTTGGGTGGTTCACCCGAGTTTTTTTGTGATATAGTTGAACTATTACTAATAATAATAATAATATATATATATATATATATATCGTAGAATTATATATATTTTTTTTCTTATAGATATGATAGATATGATAGATATGTAGCTTTTGGTTGACTTGATGAAGCGGTATGTGGGATGTTTTGTGGAATATAGGGTAGAATATTCTGGGAGCTGGTTGAACTGAGAAAATTACTATGACCCAAGCACCATGGGTCCCTCTGGTAATTTAACAGTTTGCGAACTGGACAATCCACAATTTTTAGTAGGTAAATCAACTATAAATGGGTCATTTTCCAATATAGCAAACTCTTAAATTACCAGAGGCTACTGTATGGGATTTTAGATATGTACATATGTTGACCTGGGATGCTATGGGTTTAGCATCATTTACCTCAGGCACCTGCTATTCACCCATGACATCATAAACCCAAGAATCAACCACATCCAGAGGGGGTGTTATATCTATATTCCTTCAAATCTCGAACAACATGGCTTTTTATGTTCAATTGTCAACCCTACATGTACCGGTCAATTCCTTTGATCTAAATGGCTTCCGGGTGCGTATGGTTTTAATGAGCCCCGTTCTTTTGCATTGAATGCGGCAAGATTCTCAAACCAAATGATTGCTAGAATGCTGGTCGCCCAGTCGATTGGCGTCGAGTGAATTTTGCACGGTGCCTCTTTTTGCGCCTCTGATTTTGGATGATTTTGGAGAAAATTACTCCAATGGATCATCGCATCATCACATTTCGCCAGTGGGCTCGTTGTTTGCTGTGTGCCATCTCTATACCTGAGGTGAATAATCGTTTCGCCCCAAGAATGCACACCTCAAAGGGCGACTCCAGAATTAATCCACCATCCAACGGGGTTTTCTTGCAGTTCCTGGGATGAGATGACTTCACCATCAAGACCGGCTGGCAGAAAAAGGCTCAAAAGATGACACAAAAAGCATCTGCGCCGGCCACACCATGGGCGCGTGTGGGAACAAGGCAGCGCTAACCAACAGTCGTGAAGTACGACTAGGTGACCTGAAGAACAGCTATCAGCAGCTCAGCAAAATTGGGGCCACAAGTTGAGGTCCTTGGATGTAAATATTGGGCGTGATCCCGGAAAATCAAACTCCTAAACAGTTGCCATTGCCCAAGAATGAGAGCACAACCAAGCCCCACAAAATGTTTTCTTCATGGACTGTGATAACCCCCCATCCAGAATCGTGGAAATGGTGGCAGCCAAGGAGCCATGATCTTCATATCATAGGGATTCAAATCCATCAAAGTTGACACCCCCCAGTAGTATCATCAGATTACCCCTTCTTGGTGGTGGTGTTTTTTTACCGAGGCACACGCCGCTGAATGATGGCGCCTCTGCGCATTGAACTTGGCGGCCTAAAAAAACAGGGTGTTCTGTGTAAACCCGCGGCCCTGATGAAAAGGGAAAACAATGGAACCCCTAGGGGTTGACATAGTATACTATAAGTATCTATAGTCTATCATATACATAAATCCTGCGCATATATTAGTATAGATATATGCACATATATACACACACACATATATATATATATATATCATACATATACATGAAAAAGCAATCAGGGGTGGTTTTCACTGGATATATCTATAGCTGGATAGGTTTACATACCAACGTTAGGCGCCAAAGCCAGCAAGGCTCCACACCCTTGGGAACGGCCAATGAGAAGCTGGACATCGTCCAATTTGCCTCAGCCATCTTCGTGGCCGAAGAGGGGCAGGACTTGATCGATCTTGGTCGGGGCCGAAAATGGCTGATTGGCCTATTGATTTCATACATGGTATGATATGAATCGATGTGTAGTATATGAGTTTTTTCCCCACCTGCCAGGTGAGGGTTGTTAGATTTTATTCGAGTTGTTCTCCTCCTTCTCCTTCTCCTCCTTCTTCTCCTCCTCCTCCTTCTCCTCCACCACCTCTGCCTTCACTTCCATGTCCACTTCCGCCTTGCCAACTCTTCGCCAAGCTCTTCGCCAACTTCCGCACGCAGTTGGCACTGCTGGACCTCAACTGCAAGGGTCTGAGCGCACTGGGCACCGCTGGACCTCAACCTGGGACCTGCCGAGTTGAGTGAGGAGCGCTGGACCTCAACCTGGGACCTTCCGAGCTCAGTGAGCACCGCTGGACCTCAACCTGGGACCCGCCGAGCTCAGTGAGCACCGCTGGACCTCAACCTGGGACCCGCCGCGCTCAGTGAGCACCGCTAGACCTCAACCTAGGACCTTCCGAGCTCAGTGAGCACCGCTGGACCTCAACGGCCAGATAGAATGCCAGAAGATATGCCAGATAGAACGCCAGATAGCATGTCAGATAGAATGCCAGAAGATATGCCAGATAAAATGCCAGAAGATATGTCAGATAGAATGCCAGAAGATATGCCAGATAGAATGCCAGATGGTATGCCAGATAAAGTGCCAGAATGTTTGCCAGATAGAATGCCAGAATGCCAGATAGGATGTCAGAAGATATGCCAGAAGATATGCCAGATAGAATGCCAGATAGAATGCCGGAAGATATGCCAGAACATATGCCAGAAAATATGCCAGATAGAATGCCAGAAGGTATGCCAGATAGAATGTCAGATAGAATGCCAGAAGGTATGCCAGATAAAGTGCCAGAATTTTTGCCAGATAGAATGCCAGAAGATTTGCCAGATAGAATGCCAGGTAGGATGTCAGAAGATATGCCAGA
>CAMXCT020001240.1:1578-167517 GCA_947184155.2 Cladocopium goreaui | reverse complement strand
ATATTCTCATATCAGGTTTATTTATTCAGGGTCCCCATTGTGATCACCATAGATGAATCAACTGACTGGGATGATGACGAACCATGGATTCGCGAGGATCAGCATTTGGTGCAGCTTACCGGCCCGTGTTATCATTTGGAGTAACAGCCTGCATGGGGTAGAGAAAGGCATGGCTTGGGTTAGGTTTGTGAAACCGCCTGCGTGGGAGATTTGGGTCTACAGCTGCTTGAACCCTCAATGTGCTTCTGCCATGTGGGTGCATGCTGCACGTGCATTGTTTCTCAGAGTTGCAAGGGTTCCTTCTAGGAGTTGCAGTCCAGGAGGTTGTGTTTAGGTCAGCATGGAGAATCTGTTGCAGCCGCCGCTCAGCCATCACTCACAGATTGCATGCAGCAGCTCTGTCGGGCCTTCGGTGTGAATCCAGCGCCACATGAGTCACAGGACATGGCTGTAACAGCACCAATTTTTCGCATTCATATGCCACAGAGTCACAGCCCAGCAACAGAAGGGTATAGGCTTCCATGCAAAGACATCCAAGACAGCACCCAGGTGGCCGCAGCCTTGCCCCATGGCTCACGCACCTGCGGCGACTCCAGTGGCTTAGCAGAAACCATTGCAACTTTGCAAGCAGACCTTGCCAGAAACAGAGCGGCCGGAGTGCAAGCCAAGCATGCCAGATACCGAGCAAAGAAGGAAGCAGCCTCTGGAGGTTTTAGCCCTCTTGCTTGCAAAGCGATCGTTGCCGTCTATGTGTTGTTGGACTGCAATATGGAGCTAGCGCTTCGCTTCGCTTCCCTGTGGCCAGCAGTCAAGCCGACCTCAGGGACAACACGGGTTGTGGTGGAAGATTTGGTTTTGAGCACCACAGACTTAGACTTGCAGCACATTTTTTCACCTTCCGCGACTCCGTGGGCACGGCCAGTGCGGCATGCAGCCGCTTTTCTGGCAGAGGCTAACACTTTCAACTGGGTTCTGGCTTGCAACCACGTCGGTGTAGCACCGCTATCGCTGGATGTCTATGCCACGTTGGAGAAAGCGCGGTTTGGCAGCCTCCTGGAGGGTTTGCCGCCTCGCCGGCATGTGAATCAATGGGTGCAGCGCTTCCGAGCCAAGTGGAACCTGCGGCGCCGAGTCCTACGTCCACAAGTGCACAGGGACCAGTCACGGTGCAGGCTAAGGCGCCAAGCACGGTCGTGTTTTTGCGACCGTTTTCCGGCTCCAAAAATGGGGCCGGGCAAGCTCATTGCAATTCGGACCTGCTCCCACATGTGGTCATGTTTTCCTAGCCTCCCTGCTCGGCTTCGCCCTGTCAGGTGAGAACCTTTTTGCAGTTACTCTCCTACTACGTGAACACGAAGTTTGTGGACAAGACTCCGCTGTTTTTGAATTTAGACGAAACTAGCATTCCCTACACCATGCTGCAATTGCCCGGCTGCGTTGCTTTGCCACGACATGCCAGTCTTCGCATGCCTGTCCGGAAACAAGACGTGCGATGGGCTTTGACCTATGTGAGCATCATTTGTGATGCGCCGCATATTCAAGGCAAGTTGCCGCACTACCTTTTTGGGACTGAGACCAAGCTGACACAGAAGTTGCTGAGGGGCCAGCGGCGCTTGCCACAAACGGCGCTGCACATAGTACGTCAGAAAAGTTCTTGGACATCCTGCAAGAACATCACCAAGATTGTGCGCGATCTAGGCAAAGTCTTAAAACCTTATCCATTTCAACCTATCTTGTTGCTGGATGCTGCGTCCTCACATCTCGCAAAGGAAACCATGGTGTGCGCTCGGCGCAATGGTGTCCAGCTCCTGTACATACCAGCCGGATGTACAGACAAAATCCAACCGTTAGATATAGCAGGTTTCCATCCATTGAAAAACCGCGGCACTTGTTGGTCGAATTATGTGCCACAAGGAACCACCAAGACATGGAACCGTTCGGAAGACTGAGATAAGGGAGAGAGGGACCGGAAGGGCGGAACAAGCAGCGGAGCACGTAGGAAAGCAGAAACATTTGAAGAGGAAGTACCAGGAACTGAGGCAGGTTCCTGTGAGGGTTTGATAGACCCGTTAGCCTGGCTTTTTGAACTCATGCAGTGTCCCAGCTACTTTGCCGGCAAGAGTTGGAAACGCACTTTTGAATCTGTTGGTGCGGCGAAGCCGCCCGATACGGCGCACCTCCATACGGAGTTGCGAAAATTTATGGATATGCCACTGCATATGCCTCCAGGCAGCAAGCCATCTAAAGAAGCCATGCAAAGCATCTGGCCTGAGCGACGCCGTATGGCGTACGCGTACACGGCTCTGTTGTGACGAGGTGCGAGCCGGGAGAAAAATTGCGCGGCAGAGCACACATTGGCAGACATACTATCAGGGTACATCGGTGCATGACCATTTTGTCACATGCTCGTAGCCATGTTTCTGGGGTCGTGAACAGGGGTGAAAAGGAGGTACCAGGCAAGCACAAAGAGAACACAGGATCATCTTGAGGACTGCATGCAGTTTGAGTGGAGCAAGCCTGTTGTTCGCCCGCCTTGAGTGCCATGTCCGCTGCTGATGCAAACGCCGCTGCAGCTGCAGCCCCACCGGCCGCGGCTGATAGGGTTGCTGTGCTGAAGGAAGAGCGCAAAAATTTGAAACGCCAGTTAGCAGCAGCCACCAAAGAACTACAGAACCAGGAGGGTGCATGTAAACGCATGGATACGGTGTCTTTCCGTGAGTGCAGGTGGGACATGTGAACGCTGAACCCATGTTGAAAGACATGTACTCCATAGCCTGCAGGAAAGGAAACGAAGACGTCTTCTACGACAAGCAGGAAGGCTGGATGTGAGTGATTTGACGTGGCTGCTGGCACGTCGCATGCATCCAATGGCAAGCCCGCATGAGTAGAGTCAAGCCGTGCACTATGTGGAAAGCGCCATGCCAAAGACATAGAGCGCTTGGAGTGAGAGCGGCCATGTGAAGGTTCGAAAGCACCATGCCAAAGGCATGGACACTAGGAGGGAAAGCTGGCAACCGCAGACTTGCAAGCGCCATGGTCAAGACATAGAGCGCTTGGAATGAGACCATGTCAAGGCTGAAAATCCCAATGCCAAAGGCATAGCGCGGCAGGAGTGAAAGCTGGAAACCGCAGACTTGCAAGCGCCATGTCGAAGACAAAGCGCTTGGAAGACATGCGCGGTCCAGAGACCCCATTTAGAAGACATCCAGGGATACAACGCTAGATAGACAAGATATCTCCCCAAGAATCTTCCCACACCCCACCTCCAAAACATCACCTCCTCAAGAATCTTCCCACACCCCACCTCCAAAACATCACCTGACCCCCCCTGGTATATTATTATAATTCCCAAACGGGGTATGCGGTCCCGCTCCTATAAATTCACAGGTAAAGTGGTCCCGCCGACGGCGGGACCGGTCCCGCCTGCAACCTGGAATCGTGGGAATTCCCACATTTTGCGGTCCCGCCGCGGTCCCGCTGCGGTCCCGCCTATAGTAATTGCGTACTGTCGCGCGCAGCAGCAACCGCAGCTTTAAGACATTACCCCCATGCACATCCTTCCCATTCCATCATTTGCAGCGGCCATGTTCCCACATCACATCTACCTCTTTTCCACCCCTTCTTCCAGCTTCCATTCCTTTTTTTTTGCAGTGCTGTCGCAGCATGGCGTCTGTGGATCGCACGTGTGCGAAGCGGCAGCCGGAGAGAACTGCAGTCACGTCGGGTGAAAACATGGGCCGTGAGCGGTTTTGTTTCTGGGGCAGACCGTCTCTGTAGATATTGCTACTCAGACACGTGCCTCTACCAGTCACATTTCTCTAGCGGAAATCATCAGCAGCATTCCTGGGTGTCAACGGTCGACACGCTTTTTCCAGACCTGTGGGCCATATGCACGTCCAGCTGTTTGTGACAATGGAATCCTAGCAGACTATCTGCTCCATGTGCTTTTTTCATGCTCAAGCCTGTGACCTGCATTCTGCTTTAAGGACGTGGTGGTGAGTTCCTTGCTGTTTCTAGTGTCAAGCCCTCTCCAAAGGAAATGGGCCACCTGACAGCAAAGCGGGGTGTCGCAAGCAACTGACGTAGCACATCGCATTGGAGCCTTGCACCCAAGACATGCCATGCAAACAGGATGTTTCCGCATTGCACGTGGGCCGAGCCATGAGATCCTCCACGACACGGAAGCGTGCTGCGTGCGGGTCGTTGCGGGAACTGCTGCAAGCCAACCAGCTCGAGGTGCCGAAATTTCGGGGTGAATTGTCTCGCGCCGACTTTGCAGCGCAACGACAGCGCCTGGAGAACTGCACCTTGTCTCCGAGTGACACTCAGAAGCTGCGAGACATCATTGACCTCTATGAGGTGCCTCACCTGTTTGTCGGGTGCTAAAGACTGCGACCCGTTGTTCGGGTCACTTTTCACATTTCTCACCCTGCTGCGACTTGCTCAGCCGTCCTGGTTGGTGCTACCATTCGCTGGGTTTGCACGGCCTTCTGGTTCACACTGTTTCTAATCAGCTTTGCAGGGCGTTGCAGCAGCAGACGAAGCTGGTGCAGCAGCATCGACCCAAGAGGATGTGGATATGGCAGCAGCCCAGGACCAGGTCAGACCGCAAGTAGTTGCCATTCTGTCCCTGCATCCGGGACGGTGCTTTCCGGAGGGTAAGAGACCTAGAGCAGTGGATGGACATGACATGCATCAGTGACAGTAGGCAAGCCTCAGCCTTGCATGCAGATGGGAGAGACTGAACTAGAAGGGGTATAGTCATGAGTCCTAGTCGCAGCCCCTTCATTGTTGCACATTTTTCACAGGTGATGCCCGCCCTTTTCGTCTTCGAGCACGAGCAGTGTTGGTAACCTACAATTCCTTGCAGCTGCAGCTGGCGGATTTCGATGAGTTCCTTACTTGGCTTGCAACGTGTGAGTGGGTCGGCAAATGGAGTGCCACGATGGAATCAAGTTTGCGTTCGGAGGATGCTGGCCGTCTACATATTCATTGCTTCCTGGAATTCGCCCGCCCCGTCGACTGGCAATCATGCACGGCGCTCCGTTTCAAGGGCATTCAGCCCAATCTTTCCCCATGTCGGGCACGGGGCGCACGCTGGCGAGATGCGGCAGACCAAGGACATTTTTACGTTTGGGCTGCAAAGGTGCATCTCCGTTGGGTTACCTTGTAACGACATTCTATCTCATGTTGAAAGTTGCAGTTCATGTAGGCCACCTTTGTCACTAATCCGATCGTGTGGCAGCAGCATGACGTAGCTTCTAGTTGATCATCAGTAGACCTGGCAGCTTTGCAGCAGATCGTGTTTGCAGTCAAACATTTTGTAGGCCACCTTGGTCTGGGCACCCACGAGCCTGATTTGGATGAACTGAACTCATTGGACCGCTATCTACGTGGTTGGTCTTGCATAGGCAATCCTTCTTCTTTGTACGCATTGATTCAAGATTTATCACTATCGATATATCGAAATATATCTCTGCATATAAACATATATATGTGGTGATCCATCTGAAGGTCCTGATAACGAGTTTCAATTGCAAACACAGTTCATTTGTGCTGGGACCCCGCGCGAAAGTTTGTTTGCGAAACAGAAACTGTTTGCTTCGCGAAAGTGTCGCGAACGGTGGCTAGAATGCATCATCCTCATTGTCTACAGTACCGCTTGTTAAGGGCTACCACCGCCTCCCTGCTGTCGGGGGTCCGGCAGGAGACTGGGACCGCACATTGGCTTTTCCCTTCATAGGTAGCAGCCAGCTTCCGAAGGTCACGCTTCGCCAGAGCCAAATACCATGGTGGCCAAGCACATCCTTGCACCTGCCGCTGGTCCTGCCTAACGTTGCTTTCTGAAGTCTCAAGAAACAACCGCGAAATGCAGCAGCCAAGCTTCGAACAGGGACACTTTGCAAGAGCCAAACACCAAGGCACCTGGTGTTTGCTTTTCCTTTGCCGCCCCCCCGTGCTCCTGGCTGTGGTCTGCGGAGACAAGTCTTTGCACGACAGTTGCACGCAAGTGCTGCAAAAGACTAGGTAAAGTCAAAGGGCATTTTGAAGGGCGTGGCCCAGTAAGCCTTGCTAAAAAAGTTCCTCAGCAGCAAGAACCTGTTCGCGAAGGGGATTCCGTGATGCTAGCAGAATGTTTGCAAGGCTATGAAGCACTTTTCCGTGCTAATTTGGTGTGATTTGGCCTGTGCCGATTGAATCTTCATAAGCGGAGTTATTGCTCAACATGGGTTGCGCGAAAGATACACATGCAGTTCGCGAAGGATGCGCGAAAGAAACTTTTTGCTTCGCGATAAATGGCCGTTTGCAGAGACAGGAATTGACAGCAAGCGGCATATGTAGATTGTTTCGTCGCCAGCATCACATCTAATCTAATTGTCTGGACCCACCACCAGATCATTTCCTCGGCTGACATGCCTTGAGTGCTGGGTGGAATTCACCCGGGCGATCTGTGCAGGTAGGAACCCATTTCGTTGCCACCAGCTCCTACGAGGCGTTCAAGGACTACACAGTGCAGGGCAGATGGCTGGATGCGCTGTGGAGTGGGCACAAGCTTTCTCATCAGCAGTACCTGCAGTACGCGTGCCTGGGTTAAGCAGCATTGTTTTCATTCCGGAGATACATCAGGGTCCACATTTATTGGACGCTCCATGGCTGCATGGCGATCAGCATATGTAGATATATAGAGACATTTTTCGAGAGAGGTTTAGATACACACGCACACACACACATATATATATCTCTTCGAGACAGATCTATACAAAGATATGTCTTTCTATATCTATCTATATCTATCTATGGATATATATCTATATATATATACATGGACCCAGGGGTGCGGATGCCAAAGACTCACTTTAGGCGGTGTCATTGCAGTTGACTTGTCAATAGCTGTTTATCGATCCCCCTTGATTGAAGCTCTATATGGAAGGGAAGAACCCATGTCCGGATGAAATGATTAAACCCATACTATAAATGTTTCTTTATCATATTTTATGTGGTCTGGAATATGGGTACCATAATATACAAGTAATAAAGTGGGATGGAGAAACCTTAAAATTCAACGAGGTCTGCATACCACTATTTATAAACACATATGCGCACGAAAACATGATCAGAATTCCTTGTCCCGATTCTGCTGGGGCGCGAACGGTTCGCGAAAGGGTGGCGTGCGGGCAGTTTTCGGGTACCAGAATATTGACCAACTCCGAAAAGATTTGTATGAAATGGAACATAACATAAACCCAATGTGAATTTCAGTGGGACCACTTCATAGCAGGTCCATTTCATAGAATAGGGAACGTCACAAACACCTATGTTGTTTATAAAAGTGCTGCTTCGAGTCTGATAAAGTGTCCGAACATAAGCAATAATTTGGCCGTAACATATCTTCAGATACCTTCAAATATCCCCCTTGGAATTTCCTCTACAGAATCAAGAACGTTGGGTCCTGGAAAATGGTGCGTTTTAACCCCCTGCTTTGTTTAGGGGTACCTACCCAGTGTCAACGCTTTCAATTGTATAGAGGACCTTGGGGCCTCTGATTCTATAGAGATTTCATGTTGAATACAGCACTGAGTCCTAGTCAGCAGAAAGCCTTAGCCACTGCGATTCTATAGTTGGATCTGTTCTCTTTGGGTGTATGTCATGTTCTTCAATTCTATAGAGAAGTATTGGCAGAACAAATTTCCCACAACAATTCTTTCATCATCATTGATCATCCTTGTATATAATCGAAGAGGTTGACAGTGAACACTTGGAGCCTTTGAGCTCTATAAAATTGGGAATGCATAAGGTAAGGTAGGCAAGAGCAACTGGAGCATTCAGGTCAGCTGTCAATGAATGACACTTGGGGAGCCTGATTTTATAGAAGGCCAACTAACCCCCCCAACCAAAAAACGGCTCTACGAGAGTGACTTGGGGGCAGCGATTCTAAAGAGATTGTCAACTTGAAAATACCTTGGGGTCTCTGATTCTATAGATGCATTTTCAGAAAGAGGGCCAATGTCTCCAGAATTATCACTATAAAAGTGTCAACACCGTGTGCAGCAGGTTGCAGGTGCGCTTGGGCTATATCACCCGCAAACGCGCTGTGGAAGCAGTCATGCAGCAGGAGAGCGAAAGTCGCCTCCGACGTGAGCAGGCCGAAGTGGTGGCTCAGCTCCAGCCATTGCAAAAGCCATTTTTGCCAGAAGTGGTTGCCCGAGTCGAAGACTGGGCCAAACAGTATTCCATTTTAGATTCTCGGTACAAATTTCTTGTGCTCCGGGCGCCTTCGCGCGCTGGCAAAAGCACCTTGGCAAAATGCCTCCATTTCGTTTTGCCTACGTATATCCAGAAGCCTCCTTTCATTCAAACTGTCCAGGGTGCCACGGCCGCTGAGTTACAACATTACGACAGAGATTCTCACGGCTTTATCCTGTTCGACAATTGCAATTCTATGTCCTTTGTGCTATCTCAGCGGGCCTTATTTCAGGCAAACCCAGACTTTCATCGCTTAGGCCAGTCACAGACGAACATATTCTCATATCAGGTTTATTTATTCAGGGTCCCCATTGTGATCACCATAGATGAATCAACTGACTGGGATGATGACGAACCATGGATTCGCGAGAATCAGCATTTGGTGCAGCTTACCGGCCCGTGTTATCATTTGGAGTAACAGCCTGCATGGGGTAGAGAAAGGCATGGCTTGGGTTAGGTTTGTGAAACCGCCTGCGGGGGAGATTTGGGTCTACAGCTGCTTGAACCCTCAATGTATATATATATATACACATATGTATATAGCATCGCAGTAAAATCACTTCTTCCCCTGGCTACACGCCATGCTGGCTCGACTCAACTCTTGACCTCATGGCTGACCATCATCGTTTCGGGAAACCATCGGAAACCGCACGGAAACCATCCCAACATGGTATAATCTGGTAATTTAACATAGCTATTGAAAATGGCCATTTATAGTGAGTTTTCCCATTAAAAATGGTGATTTTCCATAGTTATGTTAAATTACCAGAGGGTATCATCTGCTTTGGCAATTGTTGTGAGTGTCTAGCTGCTAAACCAGATGATATTATTGTTGTTTGGGAATTATTCACTCACAAGAATTATTCATCTGCTTATTGTTGTTGTATAGCTATGTATAGCTTTGGGAATTATTGTTGTTTGGGAATTGTTGTAGCAAGGTTTTCTTGATGTAGGGATTCATCAAATCCACAGACAGCAGAGGTTCAATGTCGATGTCAATGTCAGCGGACAAGTCAACATTTTAGATTTCGAGATCCATTTTCGGGGTATCAATTTGGGCAGAGGCTGTGTCTGACTGTGTGAACACCAATCATAAAACCCTCAATTGAGCGGGTTCAAAACGATTGCACACCATCTTGAAAATCACCGCACAATGTGAGATGTTGATTGTTTCTTAGACCATGGTTTCAGTTCGCTTTTGGATTCCCATTTTGCTGAAGATTTTGTTGTTCGCAAACCACTTCATTATTCCACTTCTACAATCTGAAATTCTTGCAAAATCATGAACTGGGAATCACTGGGCTGTTTAATGAAACCACGATTTCAATAGCCAAAGCATCTACACTTTGGTAATCCCTTCTAAGATTGAAACAAAACCAAGGACCTTGGGCCTGTATCTTTATTGGGGATATTTCATCCTTTTTCTTGGCCAAAAAAAATCCTCATTTCATGGCTCAATTGGTATGTTTTTTGACCAATTTCTTGGTGGTTCACCGAGTGAACCCCCGCAGGTCGCCAATCGCCGCTGCGTGCAGTGCGCCAGCTCAGAACAGCGGTGCGGTGCGGTGTTTGTTTCGATGTTTTTCTACCAGGTATGGATAGATATGGGGGATAGATATGCAATATGTCCTTCGAAATTCAATGCATTTCTAGGCGGTTTAAACAAAAAAAAGGAGATTTTTCACAACGAAGGTCTTTGTTGGTCTTTGTTCACTGTGAGGGGCACATCCCAAGCCATGTTTAGCGATGTGAAGGTGGATCGGCTGCATCAGGGTGGACTGACATCGACCAAGAAATGATTGGAGATCAGTTGGCCGTCCAAAAAAAACCTCCATAAACATCCATAAACTATGCAATAGAATAAATGTATCTACCATATAACCAGAGTATACCATAGTTAACCTGGCAACCCAAACCAACTGAGCTCTCGTTTGGGGGGTCCACCCTGTATTCATCCATGAAGTGTGTTCCTCATTTGGGCAAAATGAAATTTGCCCTGATAAATGTGCACGGCAGGGTGGTTTAGAAGGCCTATGCGTAAACCTAAGAAGTATTGGGCGGGTCCCCTGGGGGAATCTCATCATTACAATCATATCCCATCAACTATCCCAACATCGAGTGGTTTTATACCGCCCGGAACTTTATCACCATTCAACTTGCTATTTATGACTTGCGATATCCCACTATGCCATACATAACATGCCACATGATACCCTTGGAATTGGTTGATGGGAACATCTGCGGGAAGCCCCCCTATTCAATGGGGAAACAGGCGAGCACAACCGTTTCCTCTGGATTCTAGATTAAACCAATCCGTTCCAACTACCCTCTGGTAAACTAACATAGCTATTGAAAATGGCCATAGAAATAGTGGATTTTCCCATTAAACATGGTGATTTTCCATAGCTATGTTAAATAACCAGAGGGTATACTATACTGTACTATACTATTTCATACATTTTCATACTATTTCTCTATTTTTTCCCAGTACCCATACTTTTTCCCATGGTTTTTTTGGTGCCAAAAACCCGCCAATAACCGAACCCGTTAGGTCTTTCACACTGAGATGCAGCGGATCGATGGGCACGTGACTGGTCTTCGAAAAGTCATCGAAGTGAATTTTGGAGGTCTTACCCGGTAAATGATAAATGAGATAGTGATTTAATGGGATTTCATGGCGATTTAATGGGATTTCATGGCGATTTAATGGGATTTCATGGTGATTTAATGGGATTTCATGGTGATTTAATGGGATTTCATGGCGATTTAATGGGATTTCATTGTGATTTAATGGGATTTCATGGTGATTTAATGGGATTTCATGGTGATTTAATGGGATTTCATGGTGATTTAATGGGATTTCATGGTGATTTAATGGGATTTCATGGTGATTTAATGGGATTTCATGGTGAAATACCCTCTGGTAAACTAACGTAACTATGGAAAGATCCACCATGTTTCATGGGAAAATCCACTATTTCGACTGGGCCATTTTCAATAGCTATGTTAATTTACCAGGGGGTAACTATTTAAAATCGCAACTTTAGGAATAGGTAAATCAAGTATTTCTATGATCTTTCTATGGGCCATTTCCCAGTTCGCAAACTGTTAGTTTGCGGTTTTGAAGAGAACATCCTTGACACTCGGGGATGGTCGATTACCATGTTTGAGGAGGGTACTACCACTGTACTATCCTTTGTATTTTGGATTATTTGTATCAATGAACTGGGAATCCGGTTCTTGACCCACCAGTATTTCATGGAATAAAGGTGGATGAACGACCTCATGTTCATGTTTTTGTTGAGGAAGCTGCAGGTTTTCCATTCCAATCGGGGTTGATGGATTTTATATTGTATCATATTGTAATTATCTATTTTCAAGATGAAACCATTTTGTGTCGGGCCTGTTGTTTTGCCATAACACATCATAACACCAAAGAATGTGGAGAGGAGTTAGCCGCACACGTGGTGACACTTGTTGGATATTTTCAGCCATTTGTGCAGTGGGATGGATATCGACTCATCCAGCGCATGGCGATGATGATTTCGATTCTGCTTGGGTGGAAACATCTACCCTCTTTTTATGACTAACAGTTTGCCATGGAAAGATCCACCATTTTTAATAGGTAAACCATCTACAAATGGGGTATTTGCAGTTGGTTATATTGGTTATATCCGAAAGTTTGTTCGTCAATTCCCCGTTTTGTTGACAATTTCCACAGCGTCAGTGTCAACTTAGTCAGACCTGGGTCGTGCCATGACAGGTTCCCTAGGTAAAAGGCAGGGATTTCCAACCAACCATGTCCGATTTCCTCCTTTTGACCAATGTCTCCAGCAAGCCCCATGTGACTTCCTGAGTCACAAACGCCTCTTCAACTGGCCAGAGTAGATGATGCTCGGTGCAGGGTGGAACAGAAGGGGCGAACATGGGTAATTTGTCATGAGCAATATTGTAAACTAAATTATGAACTATACATACTTCAGGTTGGATTGAGCACTAGGTTTACCACGCACTGCCGCGTTTCAAGGGCTAATATGCTTTTTGTGACCAATTGTTTGGTGTCCATTTTACTGTCCTGGGAGACAAACTAGATTTTTCAAATGGACGAGGAGGCTGGATCCCAGGTAATGTTGCTGGGATTGTATCTGTTGGTAATAGATTTCCAGCATATCTTCCACATGGTCACATGTAATTTGGGATTCAAATATTGAAGCCCTTTTGTAGCCTCAAATCCAATTGGGGAAGGGACCCCATGCCATAAAGCTGCGAAAAGGATTGCAGCATCGGCGTTTGAGGAGGTGCAGCTTGGTGGGACGTGCTTGGGGGCTTCCTGCGACACGCAGGTTATGAGCCCAACGCCGCCCAAGGACCAACCCATGGAAATGCAGAGGAGAAGAGCTAAGGCGAAAGACAACGATGGCACTAAGGCCAGCGAAGCCAAGAGCCAAAGCGATGGAAAGGAGTCTCTCCAGTTGGTGCCGGTGACACCTAATGGGGGTGAAGTTGTAGGGAATGGGGATAGCCAGGGTTCAGGGGATGCCAAGAAAGAGGATAGCGTAGCCATACAACAATATGTTACTCCTCAGCACCCACAGGGGCCACCAGTTGAATATGGTCCCAAGAATCTGGAACCTCTTTTCAGTGAGCAACAGCTGCAGGAAGTTCAGGACCTGCGGGCTAAGGCTCCCATACTTGATCCACCTTCGCTCTGCTCAGGGGTGGAGGTTGCAATCACACCAGCCATGCGTCCAGCAGTCAACCAAGGACCTAGTTCACCAGGGGTTCCAATGGCGGCAGGGGGTGGGGTGGGATTTGCCACAGGGATGGATCCTAGGATCATAGAAGAAGAACGAATGCGGTTGAGGTTCATCTTAGATCATGAGCGGGGTATGATGCAGAATCTCATGAGGCAGGTTCAAGAAGAGAACATGCGTCTCAGAGTGCAGCTGATGGAGGAACGTGAAGGGAAGTACTCCACACCACCTGACAAGCCGATCGAGGAGAACCAAAGGCCAAAGGAATTTGCAAGCCACAGAAGGTCAGAGAGACAGGGTGGCAAAAAGGAGGATGAGGGCCAAGGATCCAGGAAGGATGAGGGCCAAGGATCCAGGAAGGATGAGGGCCAAGGATCAAGAAAGGAAGAAGGACACCAGGCTCAGGAGGGTGTCCACCAGCAGAACTGGCATGGTCAGGAAGGTGAGACAGCTGATCAGGCCAACGGATCTGAGGAGAGTTCCGAAGATCAGAAGTCTGAGGAGGAGTTTTCAGAGGAGTCTGAAGCTGAGGATGAAGAGAAGAGGCATCAAGGCGGTTCTGCTGAGAGTGGCAGAGACAAGACCGTAGAAGTGATGCTGAAGCTGATGCAAGGAATGCAAAAGATGCAGAAGCAACTGATGTCCCAGCAGTCCAGGAAGGCCAAGAAGGGCCGAGATGAAGACTACAGGGAGGACGAACACATCAGGGCCAATGTCGAAATCCATAAGCTGCCAGAATGGAACATTGACAGTGCCCCAGTTGACTTCCAAGACTGGATGATGGTCATCCACCCTCAGCTATGCGACATGTCTGAATCCTCAGCTGAGTGGTGGACTCAGATGACGGCTGCTGCCAGAGATTGGTACCAGTGCCACCAATCAATGAAGCCTTTGGAGAAGCTGCAGCATGAAGTGAAGATGCCGCAGGAGCTCCTGAAGAAGAAGTGGGCCAGACTGGAGAAGAGGGTGAGCAACATGCTACTCCAGTCCATCCCCGAGTCACAGAAGGAAGAGGTGATCTCCACCAAGAACCTCTCAGTTCTGGGGATTCTCACAAGGCTGATGATTAACTACCAACCTGGGGGCTCTCACGAGAAAGCTGCTGTGTTGGCAGCCCTGGAGTCACCGCCTGAAGCCACCACTGTGGGAGAAGCCGTATCTGGCCTGGGACGTTGGATGAGGTGGAAGAGACGAGCCACAGACATCAGTGTCAGCATGCCAGATCCTACAGTCATGTTACGAGGATTGGACCGCTTGGTCAACAAAGTCCTTGCCAGCCATCACAGCCTCCAATTCCGAGTGAACCTCACTCGAACTCACCTCATGGTCGATGCTGTTGCAACTATGAAGGGCATTGAACAGCTGGCCGAATGTCTCTTGGCCGAGTTCGACCAACTCTCATACTCCAAGCGCAAGCAAGAAAAGATTGTGCCAAAGATGAAGAAGTTGGAAGAATCCAAAGAGAAGGGTGGGAGAGAAGGGGGTTCAAAGAAAGGGGAGGAGAAGCCCGCTCCTTGCCGCTTCTTTCACACAGAACAGGGGTGCCGGCGGGGGAAGTCATGCAAGTGGAGTCACGAGGTCAAGGATGACCAGAAGAGATGTTGGACTTGCGGAGCCACAACACACATGAGCCCACAATGTCCAACAGAGGACAACCAGCAAGCAAGAAGAAGGTAGCCAAGGTAGAGTGTGCGAAGACAACAAAGAAAGCAGAAGAGGAGGATGCTGGCTCAGAGAAGGCAGCGGTGTGTCCGAGCGAGGACATGAAGACGCTGCTGGAAGAAGCCGGAAAGATGCTGAAGGGAATGTCCAATGGAGGATCCCCCCGAAGCCATGAAGACCCAGGTGAAGCGAGGATCAGGAGCTTACAGAGACAGCTCGATGAACTCAAAGGGCAGGGAGCAGTGAGAGTGCTGCGTCTGTCCCGCATCCAGGTCGCAGAGGGCGGTCTAGGATTGCTTGACTCGGGTGCCACCCATGCACTCCGTCCACAAAGACCAGGGGAGGATTTGGGGAAGTACACTGAGGTCAAGATCACCCTAGCAGGGGGCCAAGGGACAAAGATGAGGATGTCTCCTGGCGGAGTTCTGGTGTCTCCAGATCCGAAGACGGAACCCATTCTTCCTCTGGGAAACCTGGTGTCTGACCTGGGCTGTAGCATTCAGTGGGCCGGTGAGTGCCTCACGATTCATCACCCACAAAGAGGTCAGATTCCAGCCAGACTGCAAGGAGGTTGCCCCATGGTCGACAAGGCCACGGCACTGAAGCTGATTGCCGAGTTAGAAAAGATGGGGGAGAAGAAGAAGTTGAGGAGCATGCAAGGGGAAGAAGAAGCCCTGATGCAATGGATGAGAAGGGTGGTTGATGACCATCCGGCATTCCAGGGAGTCCCACAACATCTTAAGGACAAGATGGTGGTAAGCCCACAAAGCTCAGCCATAGCAGGCAACCGCAAGCTCAGGAAGCTCTGGAAGCGGGAGGGAGGTGTGGTTCTTTTCCTCTACTCCGGAAGAAGCGAGGGCTTCCACATGAAGAGGGCAGCTAAAGACCTGGGCTTTGATGTCAGGAAGCTGATTGAGGTTGACATCCAAAATGGCTCACAGTGGGATATGGTCTCTGGTGAGCTCTATGCCGAGTTGGTGATGATGGCATGTGACGGCCAAATTGGTGCCGTGGTGGCCTCTCCAAACTGCCGCACTCGATCCCGGCTCAGACATGTTGAAGTTCCGTCTTTGCCGGCTCCAGCCAGGGCTTGGGAAGGAGGAGAATGGGGCAAGGAAGGCATTAGCAGCAATGAGGCAGTCAAGTGCTATGAGGATGATGTCATGATGCTCAGGGCTATGATGTTATACACCATAGCAGAAGAGATGAGGAAAGCCAAAGGAGAAAGCAGGCCAACGTCGTTCCTGTTGGAACACCCAAGTCCACCGAAGGACATTCCAGCAGTAGTGTCCTGGTGGCGCACTCCCCAATGGAAGGCCCTAAAAGAAGCTTATGGGCTGGAAGAAGTGGATGTAGACCAGGGGGAGATGGGAGGAAAAGGGAAGAAGGCCACAAGGTTGGGAGGAAATGTTGACGTTCAACTCCCCCCTCGATGTCCCATGAAGCCAGAGGGGCGAAAGATCGAGGGAAAGACCCCGCATCAGTTGGTGGAAGAGTCAAGGCAGCTCTCGAGGTGGGCTCCCTTACTGATGACGGCCATCACCGAAGCGGTGTTCAAAGAACGAGGCCAAGTCCCCAAGCCCCGACTCCGGTCCTGGAGAACACACATTCTTCAGGGACACACCCCCTTCCGGAAGGATTGTGCAGTGTGCCAGCAGGCATCCGGAAAAGACAAAGCACACAGGCGAGAGAAGCTCCCACCACGATCTGGAGTCCTCTCATTGGACACGGCAGGTCCATTGATGAAAGCCCCGGATCTTGGAAGAGGAACGGCCAAGTTCATGTTGGTCGCCAGCTTTACATGGCCGTCAGCATCAACAGAAGAAGATGCGACAGAAGAGAACGAGGAAGACCTCAAAGAATGTCCCCAGATTGATGATCTGGCCGAGATAGAGAGAGAGAAAGAAATAAAAGAAGACGGCAAGCCGAGAAGAGGACGTCCTAGAATTGAAGACGTCGAAGCCATAGAAAGAGAGAGAAGAACGGCAGAAGAAGAGAAGACCCGTCAAGAAGGGGATCTGAAAGCACCATCCATCGGAGAGGAGGAGGATTTGGAGGCCTATCGACAGACCAAGGCTGGTCAGCATGAGGAGGAGGAGGAGTATGATTCTCCATCCTTGGGAGAAGAGCAGGGCCAAGAAGGACAGGAAGAGGAGACGGAAATGAAAGGGAGGAAGTGCACATGGCTGTGCACAGGATGGCCATACCAATGGCGTCAAGGGCATCAGAGGAGGTCTTGAGACACATCATTGACCTTTACTTGATGTTAAGGCCGATGGGTATGAGGTGCGACAGATCCATTCAGACAGAGCGGCAGAGTTCATATCACCGAGACTTGAACGGTGGTGCCGCGAAAGAGATATCCTGCAGACCTGGTCGGCAGGAGCCGAGCCTCAATCAAACGGCAGAGCAGAGAGAACAGTGCAGGAGATCAAATCAAGAGTAAGAAGACTCTTACATGCCGCCAGAGTTGGCCCAGAATGGTGGCCAGTTGCGCTAAGAAATGTCAATGAGCGCCTGAGAAGAGAAAGAATGAAGGTGAACTGGAATGGCCAGAAGTTTGAGGAGATTCCGGCCTTCATGCAAGAAGTCACCGTAAAGAAGAGGTTTTGGCGCACGAAGGAGCTGGAACCGGGGCGAGAGGTGGTGAGATATCTGTCTCCTACGTGGCTGCACCATGGCCACTGGGTCCTTAGAGAAGATGGGACCAAGATGCTGACCCGAGCCGTGTTCAAGAAAGGCACGGAGCCAGTGGATGACCAAGTATGGGTCGCACTGGAGGATGCACTGACCCCAGTCGATTTGAGGAGACGACTTCGGGGCAAAGTGCTGGTCAGAAGGGTAGAGGGAAGTCAAGAAGAAGACAAGCCTCGAAACCCGGATCAAGGAGCCATCGCCAAGGAGAAACACCTAGAGCGGATCATCCAAGAAGAGATGACGTATGTGGTGCATGATGAGATGGAGGTTGCTCAACAGGTGTTGGATGCCACCAAAGCCCTTAGAGGGTTCAAGACCACTGAAGAAGAAGAGATCCTGCAGACCAAGATTGTCAGCCCACAAGATGTGAAGAGAAATGCAGATGCCTGGAAAGAGGCGATAGAAGCGGAGCTTAAGTCCCTGATGGAAACAAAGAGGGCACTCCGAGTCGTCCCCCTGAAGAGGCCAGACAGATGACTCAGGATCAAGGCCTGTTGGCAGTCCCGGCCAAGGTGGTGTTTACCATCAAACCGGACGCCACAAATCCCCGAGGAAAGAAGAAGTGCCGTATAGTGGCCTGTGGGAACTATGCCCCAGATGCAGAAATGGACTGCTTCGCAGCAGGAACAGATGCAGCCACACTGAGGCTAGCATTGGCCATGGCATCAAAGAAGGCGTGGTATGGGGCCAACTTGGATGTTAAGACGGCCTTTCTAAATGCTCCTATGACCAGGCCCCAGAGAGATTCAGAGGAGGAGGAAGGATTGAGTAAGATCCTCTTACGACCTCCACCAATTTTGGTGTCTCTGGGCCATGTAACCAAGGATCAGTTCTGGGAAGTCCTCAAAGCGATGTATGGATTCCGCCAGAGCCCACGACTATGGAGCGATTATCGAGATGATTCGATGAGGAAAATGAAGACCTCAAAGCTACATCTGGTTCAAATGGAGACAGAGCCAAGCGCCTGGCTGATGAAGTCCCAGGAAGATGATGAGACACATGGCATCATTCTCACTTACGTTGATGATGTCTTGATACTGTCCACCAAGGAGGTTGTGGAAGAATGGGTGGACCTCATCAGAAGGACATGGGAAACCTCATCTCCAGAATGAATTAATCCCGATGAGCCAACCAGGTTTTTGGGGATGGAGCTCAAGAGGTCAGAAGAAGGAATCTGGACGGCATCCCAGAAGAACTACACGTTGGAAGTTCTGAGGAAGAATCTCAAGAAGACACCATGGCCCAGAAAGAAGATACCAATCTCCAAAGAAAGAGCAGAGAGTGAAGAAGAAGATCAGAAGAAAGAAGAAGATGAAGATGTTGGCCCTAAGACCCCCGCAGAGGTTAAGGAAGCCCAGAAAGTGGTTGGAGAACTAATCTGGTTGGTGACCAGATGCCGACCAGATTTGATGTATGTCACCACGAAGATGGCATCTTGGTCCACCAGAAACCCAAGGAAGGTACTTGACATGGCTGGTCAAGTGTGGGGTTATCTGGCTGGAACTGTGAACTCCACCCTTCAGCTCAAGGGACCGCTGGACTCCAATGACATGGAGGTTCACACAGATGCATCTTATGGAGATGACGCTCATGGGTGTGTGGTGGTGAAGTGGGGGGAGGCAGCCATTCTATGGCGCAGCGCCAAGCAGACGCTACAGACAACATCTACAGCCGAGGCAGAGTTAGTGGAGATCATGGAGGGTGCCACTATGGCTGACTCAGTTCGAGTTGTTGTAGAAGAACTGGTTGGAGAACGAGTTAGGTGTTGGCAGTTTACAGACTCAGCATCAGCCCTGTCAATTGTCTCAGGGGATTCAGCGTCATGGAGGACGAGGCACCTGAGGAAGAGGGCTAGATTTCTGAGGTGGAGAGCCCTTAGAGGAGACGTGGTGATGAGACATCAACCGGGAAGTGAGATGGTGGCAGATATCGGAACGAAAGCGCTGGCATCAGTTCGTCTGAAGGAACTGAAAGGAAGACTCGGCCTGATTGAAGAAGAAGTGGAAGAGGCAGGTGATCTTCAAGAAGCCAAGAAGGGCGCCGAGAACTGCCATATGGAAAAGTCCCAGTTGATGGATCAAGCCCAAGCGGAAAGGCTAGTGAAGGTGTTGATGGTAATGGCTCTAGTTCAAAGAGCTAAGGGAGCGGAAGAAGAGGAAGAGGATCATCGGGCACTAGAATGTGCCATGCTCCTATATACCATCGTAGTGGTGGTGGCCACGGTTGTCAGCCAGGCCTTATGGAAGTGGTGGGGTCGAGGTCACCACCCTTCCAACGCACAAGCAGACAGCTCCGCAACCACAGAGGAAATGGAGGAAGAAGCTCTGCTTCCAGCACTGCAAAGAAGAGCCTCACAAGCAGCACACCTAGCCAGCATTGTAGGCAGCACCACTTCCGGGGGAGTTACAGGCCACAGGGCCGGCACCAATGAACCCAGCACCGTTAGCTCTGCTACCAGCCAGATACCAGCACCTGCCCAGAGAGGATGCAGCAGAAACACCGACAGAACACCTGAGGTCACAACTTCTGGCCAAGCAACACCCAGTGAGGAGCCGCAGGCCAGCCAACAGAAGAACTCAGGAGCCAGTAGACACCAGCAGGTGTCAACATCAGACACAGCCAGTGCTGATAAGAAAATCAGCAGTCAGAGCCCAGGTGAAACATCATCTGGAAATATCACAATGACCCCAGCAGGGTCCACAAGCACCGTTAGCATAGCAGCTAAACCACCAACAAGCACCAACAAGCGACAGATGTCACATCAATCCAGCACTACAAGCCAGCTTCGATCCAACTGCCAGGGAGGCCACTCGAATGTCCCTTCCAGTTCAGGAAGCCAGGGCACTCCAGCTCAACCAATTCCAGGTGGGTGGGTTGAAAGGGGAGAATATGAGATATATACAACAGGCTCTGGAGCGAAGTATCACCTGAATAAGAACTGTTATGGACTGCGAAACTCCCAGAGAGTCAATCGAGTGGACAAGTGTCCTGAATGTTTTGGATCAAACTGGAAACCATCTGGCGAAGAGATGCATGCTCAACATACCTGGGGAGATATCCATCGACATGTGAATCACGCCCGGGAACACTACCGCATGACGGTGAATCAGACGTGCACGGTGTATAAAGCATGTAAGATCTGCGCCAAAGGTGCTTAAGCTGGTTTTTCAATAAGAGTGACTGTCAGTGAGATGAGGGTACTGATATGTCATATCTAGAAAGGGCTTGAGCTGAAAGAAATCAGTGAAGATCACTCGCGCGGGAATTTGAGTACCCGAGTGACGAATTTTGCGAAGTGGTTTCTACCTCACGGAAAGAAACCAGGGGGAGTGTTGGTAATAGATTTCCAGCATATCTTCCACATGGTCACATGTAATTTGGGATTCAAATATTGAAGCCCTTTTGTAGCCTCAAATCCAATTGGGGAAGGGACCCCATGCCATAAAGCTGCGAAAAGGATTGCAGCATCGGCGTTTGAGGAGGTGCAGCTTGGTGGGACGTGCTTGGGGGCTTCCTGCGACACGCAGTATCTACACCCACAGGTTTGGCATATATTAGGTAACTAGATGTAACTAGGAGTTGACAGGGACTATGGGCCAGCCACCCAACCATGGGTTTAGCTGCAGGGTTAAGGTTTTGTTACAATGGGATGCAACAATGGGATGTAGCCATATAGCCTAGACGCACAGGTTAGGACATGGTAGGACTGCCTGATTTTCAATGAGCGACCTGTTTGGTGGCCCCAAACATTCTTAGTTAGCGTAGACATGGAATGATTCCAACTGACTTTCGCATATTTTGAGGGTAGCTTCCTGCAGGAGTTGTTTGCCGCGTGCCGAGGAGAGAGTGGACCCCGAATTCGACGAGGAGTTAGCTTTAGAGGTGCCACCGGAGTGGTCGAGCTGTGGCATCCATAGTCACTGTAGTCACCACAAGTAGAAACAAACATCGATTTTGGTGCAGGGTGAGGCCAAAGAATAGCATCAGCTAAGTTGACGCACCTTGGTGAAAACGAACTAGGGCTTATGGGGATACAACATAACTACGTACAGGTCATGGGAGTTTGATGCAAAAAGAACTGGGGGGCCTCATCATCACAAAACTTGACAATGCCATTTTATGTTATTTTATAAAAAAACTACTGCAATTACTATTGGGCATGGTATAGTATTGTGGAACCCTCATCAAAATGATTGCTGAATGATACCAACCCCACAGGCCGACGTCTCTGGATTGTCTTGGGCTATTGTACCGCGTTTATTTGGGTGGGTCACTTGCCCTTGATTGACTCAAAGCGTGAAGCGACGAGAAACATATATATATACATTTGTGGGACTTCATATATTTTTGTGGGACTTCAGCAACGGATCTTGACGATTGAAAGCAACTTCGCTGGAAACATTTCCCTTATGATTTAATGATCTTTCATGGCCCATGATGTGAGTTGACTGCCGGTTTCAAATTCTCTTTCAAATTGGAGGGTTCGACTGCCCATTCCGATAACATGATAACGGAGAATCGAGAATCGAATCTGTTGAGCTTGCTGAAGTCTTCCAGAAGCTGCTCGGAAAATTGCCATTTTAAGAGGCAAATCATCATAAATGGTGCATATTTTTCGTTGGTAACATGTCCAAATCATTGGTATATAGTTTGGTAAATGGGCAAAAAAGATCAATCTATTCCAATTTTCATTGGCCTGGAAATGATGATGGATGCAACAAAAATCCATCCTGTCAGCTAGCATCCGTGGAGTATCATGCGGGATTTGGTGAATATTTTGTTTATCCATATTTGATCTCTAATCTCTTGATTTTGATGTTTCAATCACCTTAATTCCTATATAATATTATATATATATCATTTTATATTATTAATGTATATAATAATATATATAAATATAAATATATATATATACATACATATATATATATAGTAATATATATATATATATATATATCTCAAGGGGGTTAAGAGATCATACATAGCGTATTTCACTCTAAAGCTTGATCCAACTGAGCTCCCTTACAGAACTCCCCGTTTCAAAAAACTGCGGGATCATCCCAGAAGTTTCAAAAGCGAAGGGAGGAGTGAGGTGTCGGATTCCTGGGCATATCGAATGTATAAATGCCATGAGGAACTATAACTATGTTTATTAAAATTTATTAATATATATATATATATATTAATATGCATATATAAGTGTATATATAATTATATATATATATTTTTTAGTTATAGTAGTTATCACATGTTGTATTAATTATACTCGTCAGTGGTGAAACATCCCCCAGTGTTGGCGAAGTCTTTTTTGTGAGGTCATCGAACGTGGCAGCGCGGTGCACTGCGTCTCGGCCTACGAGGGCGACATCATCGTCGGGACACCCGCTGTGAGGAGGGTCCCATGGGTCAAAACCTGGGCTAAAATAGGTACCCTCTGGTAAACATACAAAAAGTTGTGATTTTCCCATTGAAAATGGTGATTTTCCCATGAAAAATGGTGATTCATATGGTAAACATACAAAACGCTATGGAATATAGCCGTAGAAATAGTTGATTTACCCATTAAAAATTGTGATTTCCATAGTTATGTTGAATCTTGATTAGTGTAGGGGCCACCCGCATTAATTCACAGGGCCTGAATTGTTTTCAGACGACTTGACACAATACCGACCCATTGCATACAGGATCCGACATTATACAAGGAGAATCGGGTCTGGGATCTGTGATTACCCAGTGATGGAGGGAGCTGTGAGCGCTTCGGAGCTCAAAGAGCCACGAATCGGGTTTACCAACCATTGTATTTCCAAAGCGCAATGTATTTGGGGTACAAGCATGGACAGGTGGGATTTTAAGCATTTTATCGAGTTCAGCAAACAAGACAAAGCCACGCGTTAAATTGCTGAAATAGTAGTAGTAGTAGCAGTTCACCCAGTTCCAGTTATGTATTGGTGAAATTGGTACTCGTATATTATATCGGGGAATCATCCCCAAATGGCCTTAATTCAGGTTAGTGAAATATTATAATTTACCCAGATTATATTATACAATTAGATAAAGCCCACGCATTTTATAGCGACCTTGACGGACAACTCATGGGCAGATGCAGCCAACTGAATGTGATCAGGGTTATCGGTTACTTGTTCCCAGTTTTTGGACAAACACAAATTTCCCATGGGCGATCCATTTTTTTTGGACATTTTGTCGAGTTTGGATGTTGAACTCATTTTTATCACGAACCAAATATCCAAGCCCAAGTAAGATTTTTCTTAGGAAGAGTTGGTTTGGATTTGTTTGGTCTTGTATGTACGTTTCCACAAACACACATTATGATACCTAATTCCTTTTGTATTTTTGAACCGCAAAGGCACCATAATGATGTAGTAATTTTCTACACCGTACTGCTTGTGGGAACTGAGGATTACATAGACACTGTAGGGCCTTTTTTTCAGCCAGGCAGCCCATTTCAGCAGTTCATTTCCTATGGGCCACTGGGATTCACATACCTTGACCGTCCTGCCTGCGCCATTTCCAGAGGTCTTGGGGAGCGATGGAGTCTTTGACAACCTCTACCTGGAGGAGGCGTGGATGGAGGGGTGGATGGGGATCTAGCCATGACGGATGATTTCCATCTATTTCCATCTATTTCCATCTATTTCCATCTATTCTATTTCCTACTTTTGATTTTCAGAGACTGACTGTTCTACATGTTGCCTTTTTTTTCAGCCACGATAAGGGTCACGTTTTCGTAATTAGCATATTCATTCATGTACTATATATATATATCAATATATCGTCGTACACTTTGCAGACCAGGGGAGTTCCTGGGTGAAGTTACAGGGTAGATCTCATGCCAAAAGGGCTCAATGCGATTTTTGGGGGATTGAATGATGGCCCACTTTTCGGAAATGAAGTCCATTTAGATATCATATGTTATCATGATGGCTTGTTTCATGACATCTAAATTCGACATATGTTGAATAAAACAACTGTTTCAGTTAAATTCATTAGATGTGGATATTGGTGTTATCGTAATACCGATATGTTCTTCTTAAGATCTTGTTTTTCCCCACATCTTTGTGTGGGATTCTTGTTTTTGATTCTGTATCCCGCTCCTCCGCCTCCTCCGCCTCCTTCGCCTCCTCCTCCTCCTCCGCCGCCGCTTTGTCACGCACAACTTTGTCACACACAACATTGTCACACACAACATTGTCACACACAACTTGCTCACACACACACAACTTTGTCACACACACAACTTTGTCACACACAACTTTGTCACACACAACTTTGTCACACACACACAACTTTGTCACATACAACTCTGTCACGCACAACTTTGTAACACGCTCTCTTTCACACACAACTTTGTCACACACCATCTGTCACACACAACTTCGTCACACACACACAACATTGTCACACACAATCTTTCACCACAACTTTGTCACACACACAACTTTGTCACACAGAACAGTGTCACACACACACAACATTGTCACACACAACTTGCTCTCACACACACACAACTTTGTCACACACAACTTTGTCACACACAACTTTGTCACACACAACTCTGTAACACACTCTCTTTCACACATAACTTTGTCACACACCATCTGTTCCACACAACTTCGCCACACACAACATTGTCACACACAACTTTGTCACACACAACATTGCACCACACAACATTGTCACACACAACTTCCTCACACACACACACAACTTTGTCACGCACAACTTTGTCACACACAACTTTGTCTCACACAACACGTTGCGTGGCAGGCGTGGCACTTGGCGACATCCACCTTCGTTTTGCGTGGCAGGCGTGGCAATTGTGACACCGGGTTGCATCAACTCTCTCACACACAACTTTGCCACGCACAACTTTGTCCTTCGTTTGGCGTGGCAGGCGTAGCACCTGCTCACCTCAACCACACAACGCTTTCACACACACTAGAACAGAACTGGATCATTGTAGTGATCCGTCGGGAACTGAATCCCACAGCGTGCAATTAAACAAGATTATTGATCCAAGGTAGATCTCCTCGAAGGCGTACGTAATTAATAAGAAGGAATTCCGACAAACAGGACCACGATCAGAAACTTGTTCAAATAGACCCCAAATAAGAATATGAACCGGTGCAAGAAGAAATCTCAGAATTGCGGCAAACGTGCTAATCTCCAAGTGAATAAATACCAGGTTGCGGCAAACGTGCAAAGCATGAACTGAAACGTCAGGTATAGGGGTTCTCGGCTTAGCCCCGTGCCATGTCAGCGAAAATGAAATAATCGGATTGCAGGTACGTCCAGCTGGCCAAGCTGGATATCCCATTTCACTGGTAGCTTCGTTGGACACAGTCCCAGTGAAATGCTGTCTCCCCCTGCAGCTACTGACAATGCAAAAAGGTAGAAGTTTTACATCTGTTCAGATGTTCCACACACACACCCTGCCGAAGCAGGGTGGGACAACTAAGGTCCGGACGAGTGAGATGGACATGAGGATGAAAAGGGAATGAAGGTGAGATGAAAGTGAAGATGAAATGGAAAATTATTTAACCGGGACACAAGGAGGGGAACGCAAAAGAAGAGGGACGGAGCAAACACCAACACCAACACACCTGGCCCGAAACGGGCAAACCCTGAAAGGGCAAGGGAAGAGAAAACGGAGGTAGACGGAAACGGAAACAGCGAAGGAGGGGAGGACGGAAGCGCCGGAACCAACCTACCCCAGCGAAACCTACGTCTACCTAGGCACGCGCAGGACCCAACCTGCCTGGGGAGGGAAGAACGCATGAAATAGGGGACCGAATAGGGAACTAGTTGATGAGTAGGATGAAAAAAGCTGGGATACAGTTCCTAGAAATAAGGTCGTGCGTTGTTCCCTCGAAGGGACGGTAGTCGGTCAAACCCACAAGTGGGCATTGAACGGCTGTACGAGTTCAAATGAATTGGGTGCACGATATGTTCAACCTCACCAGAGAACCATCAAAAGAAAGTAGACCACACCTGAAAGCATGTAGCCTCAGCCTGTAGTGTCATGGTTCAAAATGGACTGTCGCCCTGTCTCTGTAAAAGATTTTGTTTCTGGCTGTTCCGTACAGCTTCGCTTGAGCGGAGTTGGAAGTTCCGAGGTATCACAGCAGGGGCGGCGGGACTTCGCACAAAAAGGTGATGAATGGCAAGGCCGACTGTTCCACTTTACGTAGACGAATTACCAAATTAAAATGTGTAAATTCAGAGGTCCGTTTGTCCTCACTCTCCCAAGTGGGTTCCCTCAACTGTGTCCATGGCACCATGTCGGAGCCACCGTGGAAATCACACTAAAACAGGACTGGATCATTGTAGTGATCCGTCGGGAACTGAATCCCACAACGTGCAATTAAACAAGATTATTGATCCAAGGTAGATCTCCTCGAAGGTGTATGTAACATATGTAATTAATAAGAAGGAATTCCGACAAACAGGACCACGATCAGAAACTTGTTCAAATAGACCCCAAATAAGAATATGAACCGGTGCAAGAAGAAATCTCAGAATTGCGGCAAACGTGCTAATCTCCAAGTGAACAAATACCAGGTTGCGGCAAACGTGCAAAGCATGAACTGAAACGTCAGGTATAGGGGTTCTCGGCTTAGCCCCGTGCCATGTCAGCGAAAATGAAATAATCGGATTGCAGGTACGTCCAGCTGGCCAAGCTGGATATCCCATTTCACTGGTAGCTTCGTTGGACACAGTCCCAGTGAAATGCTGTCTCCCCCTGCATCTACTGACAATACAAAAAGGTAGAAGTTTTACATCTGTTCAGATGTTCCACACACACGCACTCACACTCTCTCTCACACACACAACTCTTTCACACAAACTTCAACACGCAGCTCTTTCACATGCAACTTTGTCACACACATCTCTTTCACGCACAAACTTGAACACATACAAACTTCCACACACAACTCTTCCACACACAACCTCTCACACACACACACAATTCTTTCACACACAGCCGTTCACGCAAAACTCTTTTACGCACAACTCTTTCACACACTGCCTTTCACACACGACTCTTTCACATACAATTCTTTCACACAACCTGTCTTCCACCATCTCCTATTTCTTTCCCTATCCTATTTTCACACCTGTTTTGAATTTGTTGGAAGAAGTTGGCATGTGGGGTTCTCCGGTCCCTCAATTGTTGAATCTGAAACTCCATGGATCATCTTGCACTGAAATCTTCCAACACGAATCATCTGGGCAGATTCTAACAACCTGGCTGGCCAACCGAACCCATAAATGACATTAAATGACTCTAAGCAGGGGACAGCTGGGGTAACTACCCCAAACTGGGCCTATTTCAAGTTGAAAAAAGAACATAATTTGGCGAGATTGTAATGGGGCATCCCGATTTTTTTTGTCAACTACCAATGTAGTCATGGATGTCACTAGCTGGTTGGCTTGACAATTATCATAACCCAGATACAATCCCCCAAATTAACATAGACCCTGCCAAACAAGGGTCGGAAGATTTGTTTCCACTAAAATTAGGCTATTTTCAGGGTCTGTGTTGATTTGGATATCCTCAATATATATATATATATATATACATACATATCCTCGTTAGAACGCCAGAAATACTGCCTAGTATCACGCAGGTAGGGGAAATTTTCATAATTGATCCTATAATAAAACCCCATTACTGTTTAGTATCTCCATTATTTTGGGGCTTGGGAATTATAATAAAACTTGCTCAGATATTCAATGGGAATATCACCAACAATGAGTAATTATAACTTAATAAACACCCTTCAAACTGTTGGTTATCACCATAGCTGGGTGAAATAACAATCCTGCAACACGAAAAATTGTCCAAATAAGACAGGTTACAGATTCAAGAGAAGACACAGATAATGTGGTAAACCATGGTAAACCCCATTTCATCAACCATCCTCGAGTCATCACTTTATGGCTGTCATTTTCGCCTGGCAGATCGTGGAGATCGTCAATGAGGCGCTTCCCATTCCAAAGCCAGGGCCCTTCGTTTGGACCTTACCGCGAGTCCACTGGGACCCGTTGGGGAGAAGAGAAGAGAGCAAGGAGGTCAACTAAGAAAATCGAGTATGTATGTATATATATATATATATTGCATCACTACACATATGTACAAATAATTATATATCTATATACACATGATTTTGTATATTTCTATAAGTATCATTGTATGTATGTGTATTTATACATATATATATAATATATGTACAGTATATACATATACATATACATATACATAGACATAGACATAGACATATACATATACATAACGATTACATAAGCAAACAAATTCTGATAATGATACACACAAATAGGGGAGGGATCAGCTCCAGTAAACGAAGAGAGTCAGATATGGGACATGATCAACACAGTGGCGGTTGCTTCATGTACCATAGATCCTTAGGCCCCAGGATCTCTCCCAAGGGTCTGTGTTTGGGAAATGATTCTTTTAAAGACCCATACAATGTAATGTAGATGTCCAAGTGATATTCAAACCCCAACCTAGAAACATAATGAACAATCTGAACATGATACTTAAGAATAATCCCCATCGCAGTTGTGGTCAGCACTACTAAACTAAATTCAACAACTATTTAAGAACCACTTCACCACCATTTCAATTGGTGGTGTGCTGTTCAAAACCCCAACTAACCTACAAATCCGTTCATGAAGGGCCCCCCAAGATAAACGAAGGTTGTAAGACCAACTACACCTGTTGGGTCATTGATGGATATACCAACTAGTTCGATGACTAATTTTCTCCAACAAACATCACCATTGCTATATGATGCGATTTGTATATGGAACATCATGCCCATGTACACCCGTTTATAGATGATTTTCCCATCTAATTCATTCTAATTCCATTTTTTTATAGATGTTTTTTCTGATTTCAATAGATTTTTCATGGATTTTTCATAGATTTTCATAGATTTTCATAGATTTTCATGGATTTTTCATGGATTTTCATGGATGTTTCCATCAACGATCCATGGTGAAACCCCACCCGCATGGATCACCGCGCCTAGGTGGCCACCCAGCCGGTGCTGCTAAGTCACCTTGCACGGCGCTTGGTTGATGAAGCCCATGCCAAATCGGAGGCATCGATGGGAGACATTGGTATCAATGTTCGTTTGAATCGTTTGAATGTGGTATTTTTTGGTATGTACCCACCATTGTTTGGTAGTTTCAGGCTATGGAGACATTTCAATGTCACATAATGTCAATCCCGGATTTTGCTAAACCATGGTTTATTAATGTTTATTAGTTAGGGGGGTACTCCTCCAATAGTCATTTCATCTGATACTTAAATGGTACCCTCCCAATTAAACAACCGTTTGGGGTTTATTAATCCAGGGTTGACATTAGTGGCTGAAGCCCAATGATCCAATGATTTTTTTGTGGCTCAGTGGGCATTTTTTTTTGGTGGTTAGATGATGTGTGGATTACTCCACTAGTGGATTATCAGTGGCATTTTTTTGTGGGTGAAACCTGCTAGTAGATGAAAATAGATCTGGGTAAATTTCATACCGACCTCACTGTTCTCCGGAACCCTGGAATCATGTTTTTTTTTGGGGAAATCATGCCCTTTTATGGCCGAACTATTCAGGTTTGCCAGCTTGGGATGGCCATGATGACTTTTCTGGTAGGGATTTCTGGTACGATTTCTGGTGGGATATATTAAAAACACACCAGTTATTTGGGTGTGTCTGAAAATGGTTAGTATACTTCCTTAAATGGACATGTTTTCATAGGGAAAATGAATGAACATTATGATAAACCAATAGATTTAGGGATATTCTCAGACAAACCCATAGAACTATATGGACCTTTCGGGGCAAATGATTTATGGACATAGGCCATATATTTTTAAAAAACATGGTCAGAAATAGATTGAGATTAGCAATTTTTGACATTTGTGGAAGATGGCTGTATGATTATTTGGCAGATTTTATTACAAAACCATCAAGTCATAGGGAATACACCCAGAAACCCTGGTTTCATAGGGTTTATGTGGACATGTTTTTGGACATATTATATGGGAAGGATGTGATTTTTTTAGATACAGATTGAAGTTGAGCACCAAAACATCCTATGGGATTTAGTAATCTCAACAGTTGATGAATTCTTGAGCAGTTTCAAGATTCAGATCAGTTTAATGAGATTGAAATAGATTTACATGGGATTGAATCGGGTTTTAAGAATTGAAAAGCTGCTCAGCCATATCTTGGGGCTGCATCCCAGTTACTCAATAAGTGGACAATAGCCAAGAAATAATTATCACAATATGAGAATATATATATATATGCATCTATCTATATATATATATATATTACAAATATATGAGAATATCGTTGAAAAATGATGGATCGCTGACTTTTTCAGAGTTTACTAAGCCACCCTTTCTATCTTTCGGGATCATCAAAACCCGCAACACCAATTCTGAGTGCCAGTCACCACAACTTGCAACTAGGCTCACAGGCGCGCCAAACGATATTGAAACATTGGGTACCAATGGACCGATATGATATAACCAACGAATACCAACGACAAGGAAAATTGATCATCAAAACAAATTCTGTAGGATTTTGATCTGACAAGCACAAAAAACAAGTCTCAACAAGAATCAAGTATCAAAACATCTTCACTCTCCTGTCCGGAATATCAATAGTTTTCCGCATTTTCTAATAACATGAAACAACAATTGTTGATTCTTTAGGTTTTCCAACTTTTTCATCATTTTTTTCGCTAGTGTTTTCCTACAAAAAAATACATTTCCACCTTCTCTAGTTCCACCTGCTTCTTCCTGGTTAGTGGTATACCATCATTCAAAAAAAAACGATCATTTGGGCCTTAATTGTATTTAGTTAGTGGTTTCATACCATCATAGGTTAGTTGTACAATCATATGGTTTCATACCATAAGGCCCAGATAACTATGAGGGATAAACTACCATCATTATACACTGTTCCACCGTGGGTAATAGTTAGTAATGGATAATTATGGTAATATAGTAACATGTATAGCAACATGATAATTATATATGATCATTATAGTAACTATGATTAATACCATATTATAGTAGTATAATACCAATTGGTCTTATAATATCTATTATTTCATTTTTGATACTACACTATTGCCATTGCTATAATGGATATATTACCATTGAACTATATAGTTAGTGGATATTATACTACTATAATACTAGAAATGGATGTTATACTTCTTATATTACTATCAATACTAACTATGTAGCTTTCAATAGATATAATCAACTATAGCAACTGTGGTGTTTATAACTATCAGCATCCATGAACTATAATGGATACATTACCATTATAATAGTTACCCTCTGGTAAACTAACATAACTATGGAAAATCACCATTTGTAACAGGTAAATCAACTATTTCTATGGCCATTTTCAATAGCTTTTTGTATGTTTACCAAAGGGTAGTATCCCAGCGTTTCCGGAGGTGGGCCCTTATGGTCTTCCAGACACACCCATCGGCCTGGGTGGCAAGATGGATGACACCTCGGTCGTTGTAGGGGAGGCGAGCGGAGTGGTGGCCGGCCGGACGTTGAGCCCCCGCGGCTGGAACGACACGAAGCACGGAAAAGATTGGGATTTTCACGGAAAAACCATGGGAAAACTGTAGAAACATGCAGAACACTTGAATTTTCCATGGGAAAACGCTGGAAAACTATGGGAAAACCACGGGAAACATGGGAGTTTCATGGAATTTAAGAATGATTTCTAGACGTTTTATATGATTGTTTTATGGGAGTTAAAGATCCGAAAGATGATTTAAGGGAAGGTTTGTGAATGAGGCCCAAATAAGATCAAATAATGCCAGAGTGAACATGATGATTGTCAGAATATGACGATTATTGTACTGGTAGTCAAGATTATTCCAAAGATAGAGTTAATAACCTTCCCCTGACTTCAATGTCTTTCTATGATCCTCAGAAACAGGGCAAGGTTGCACGATGGATATTGGCTACAGGGTCAATGATTCGTTTCAGTAGACCAACACGTTTTTTTGGTGTGTGTGTGTATGTGCATGTCCAGTCTGTGTGTGTGTGTGTCTGTGGGGTCTGTTTGGTTTTCTGATGAAGTTTGTGTATTTCTTTCATGTCCTGTATTTCCTGCAGTCTAGGTCTGGGGTTTTCAACCATTGCGTGGTGTGTAAAATGGACCGGGCTCTATTTCATGCGTACACCCTGCCAGTGGCACTTAAGAACTGATCATTGGTGATGTAGCATTCTCAAGTTTTTCTTTAAATATGTACTTGAGTTTCATTTTAGTTGTGAATGTTTTTTTGAAAGATCACTTTTGAGATGCACATTCCCCATGATATCCCAATTATTATACCAACAATATGGGGGTTTCCGTAAATGGGTACCCCTAGTTATCATCCATTTGAGATTAGGATTTTCCCTCAAGAAAAACCATCCAGCCATTGGGGCACCCCCATGGCTATGGAACCCCCGTGGTGGCCCAACGTCAGGTGGTGGAGTGGACCAAGGCGCATAGCGAAGTTTGGGCGCAGGCGGGGACTCGGGGACCGCTTCGAGCCGGGCATTGGGGGAACGATGAACCACCGGTGGGGTACCCTCTGGTAAACTAACATAACTATGGAAAATCACCATTTTCAATGGGTAATTCCACTATAAATCACCATTTTTATTGGGAAAACTCACTATAAATCACCATTTTCAATAGCTATTTTGACATAACCAGAGGGTACATTGGATTGGTTCCAGTTGGTTCACGGGAAAGTCTACAGCCCTTCCTTTCTACCTCTAGATATACCTGAAGATTTCAGAGTTTCCGGAGGATTTTCTCTTAAACAAACTGCACAAGGATTCAGCCAAATATTTTTGGACGTATGAAGCAACAAACGGGATTATAAGATCCATTAAGGGTGTAGCCAAGCTATCCATAAGTGAAAAGTCATGGGGATTGAACCAACCCAGTGATAAGGATTTATCAAGGGTTTATAAACCAACCAGGATGATAAGGGTTCAAAATGGTTTCAACATCTATTACTGGTAATTTGACAGTCAACGCTTATTCAACCCACCAAACTGGTTATTATAGCTGTGGTCACCGACCAACGGAAATGAAAAACCCTAGGTTTCCACAACAGTTTGCTGTGGAACATCATCATGTTTGATAGGCAAATCATGGCAAAACATGAATAAAGGAGCCTAGCCCTTTTTTCCATAGTTGTATTAAAGTATGGGAGGGTAAGCAGATTGTAACCCGGTTAGATTAATTAATGGAATATCCTCCGTTCTACATATGGGTTATATATATATATATTTATATATATATGGTAAATTTCCCCACTTGTACACGGAAGAGTTAGTTCGTTGGATCAGTGGATGTTTCTTCACCAGAGTTCTTTACCAGGTCCTACACGCGGTACATGTTTTTGATGACTCCAACACCATTTTGTGAAATGAAAACGTCACTCGGTGATGATCAACCACTTTGAGATTCTTCATCCTTAGAAGTATTTTGAGAGCAAGTATATATGAGATTATTCATCCACTTTTGAGAGCATTCTTCATCCTCAAATTATTACCCTCTGGTAAACTGTCACATAACTATGGAAAATCACCATTGTTAATGGGAAAACTCACTATAAATCACCATTTTCAATAGCTAACTGTTGACATAACCAGAGGGTATCCCCTCAAAGTCTATGGAGAGCAGATAGCTCTGATAGCTCTGCCCTTTGGTCACCTGGCGATCGAAAATCCCAAGTCGATGATTTTTGGACATACCAAACAGATCAAAACATGACTATATAATTCGAACTAGAAATGTTGGTATGTTATGATTGTTAAAACATATCAAAGTAGTTTTAACCATGGATATATAATTCGTTATGTTGGTTAAAAGTTAAAACTACTTTGATATCCAGAACTAGAAATGCCCAATGAATAAATTGCTATCCCCGGCTCCGCCTCAGGTGCGCAAGCAAAACCAATGGCGTGGTTTGGTCTCCTGTTCCTCGGTGATGAATGGGGATTTCTTTTCCCACTGTCAGCCGAGAATGGGGATATAGAACCAACCAAAATGAGGGTTTTAGTATAAACACTCCGAACATCTACCAGCCAAATTTGGTGAACTACTAAAATGATATATAATTAGTGATAACAAGTGATAACCATCAAGATGAATGTTTAAATATCAACACTACAACCAACAATGATAGGTCGCAAATTAGAGCATGACAACGACCTCACCATCCATGGTTCCGGGACCATCGCAAAGTCGATTTATTTCCGGTTTTGGAACTAGAATCGTTCGCCCAAACATGTTGTTTGCTAATCTTCGCTATGTTTGTGGACATGATTTCTCCATTTATTTCATTTGCAAGTCTTGAAGAATTGGACGTGCCGCGCAGTCGGAGATCATGAAAGTCAAGGTTTTGACAGTGCATAAGCCCAACAATGTTTTGATGAAGCCCAGCTACAGTCACAGGAGAAATAGAAGTGAGACTCAGTATGCTAGTTTGGACAATAGCCGTGATAGGTATGATCTTCCATATATTTACCTGACTGTGGTAGACCTTTATAAATGGCTGAGTTTTCACAGGATTTTCAACGATCATACTATGGCACCTCCTTGATGTTGCATCTTCCAGGTGGTGCCATGGGAGTGCGGAATCCCAGGAAGACTCACAGTCGTGTTGGGCGGTCCTTGGGATTCACAGGTGCCTTTCCACCGATCCAAAGCTGTGGGGATTCCCTCGTTTTTTCCTAATTTCGGATATTTTTGGTGGCTAAGACAAGACCTTTTGATGGTTCAGTAGTGGTTGATGAAAACTGCCGGTGATGTGTATGGAGACGAAGCCCGTTACCTGCGGGCTGTTTTTTGCGTTCTGCGGGCTGTTTTCTTCGTTGCTTTTAGAGATGCGTTTGCATCTCTAAGCCATCTTTCTCCAGCTAGATTCCCCTTGGTTGTTGGTTAGTTCTTGGCTACGTCCTCATTACCAGATTCATCTACCATGCGTGTTGCCTGAACCCCATTTTTGTCGGTATGGGTCAAAAAATATCAGTATCTATTGGCTGGCTGGTTGTTTTGCATTTTGTTTTAGGCATGTTGTATTTTGAACCACTTCACAACATAGATTGCTGGTTTCAATCCCATCAATCTTGACCCCTTTCCAGCAACCCCAAGTAGATAGAAAAGCTAGAAACCTCCAGAAAAGCTACGTCGGACACGTATGGACACGTCGTCTACAACATCCTGGAAAATTTTTAGAAGTCTTTGATTTTTTTGGGGATGGATATACTACTCGTAACACCAACAACCAGAAAAATATCACCAAAAAACAATCTGTATACACCAACAATTGTGGATGTTGATGTTGATATCCAAGAATTTTGATATCGAAAAAACATGTTTTGGGATTGATTTGACACCAACAACCAGCTGAAGGAGCTGGCCCAGACACCAACCCCATGGACTGCCATGGTCTGAGGGCACCTGTCGGACCTGTCGCATGGGCGAGGTTCGCCGTCAGAGTGTGAGCACCGCTGAATGTTTCAGAAATCTTTGGCTGGAAACTGGAAACACATATATATATATATACGGTAACCAGACCGCGAGGCCCCGGAGGTAGTATGAAATACCAGTTCGTATATTTAAATGTAGTTACCGTATGTTTAAATGAATTGGATTCCGTATGTTTAAATGGCCCCGCGGGCCAAGGAAAACTTCCCCGGAGGTAGTCTAAAATATACGTTCGTATATTTAAAAGTCCGTATATTTAAATGTAGTTACCGTATATATATATATACATAATTACATATATAAAATATAAGTGTATATGTACATAGATGTACATATATCATATAAATACGTGGAACAAGTAGGGATGTTCTTGCCCCTGGTCGCGATCAGTGGGATTTGGCCAGCAAAAACGGTCAAACTGATGTAATCTACATACTGTGGAAATCAGCCAAAGATCCGCTTCCCACAATACTATACATATCTATACATATATATATAATTATATATGTATCATAACTTGGCATTGCACCTGGATGAACAAATCCTGCGACCTGACGCGGAGGACAGCGGCAGTGAGCATGAGATTGACATTGGCAACGAAAGCGGCTTGGTTTTTCGAAGCTTCGGATGGCAAACTCCTTTGGTAAACCGACGTCCGTTGGTTTGCGATGGTTCACCTATTTTCAGACATCAACCCAAATGGGGATGGTTCACCAGCACAATGGATATTTGATGACATTTGGGTAAACCCAATGGCGAAGGGTAGCTTTATGCATCTTTTGCCATGTCATATCTTATAGCCCACCAAAAAAGAGTTGTTTTGGGTCTCCAAGATCGGCCATGGGAAATGCGGGGGAAACTTGGATGGCAATGGCTCAACATATCCCAAAATCAGTTTTAAAAGTAGGGCGCTTCCATTCGCATGGACATGTCTTTTCTGGATTTCCCATTTCTGGCTGTTGGAGTGCCAGATAAAACCTAACTTGGATAACTTGGATTATTCTTCAAGTCGTACTGGTTGTGTCAGATGTTGCAAGGTAATTTCTGGGGCATTCAGCGGCATTCTGGTAACCCCAAATCGATGCACACGTTGGAAGCCTGGAAACACAGAGTTACCGACCAAGTCTACTGACCGTCTAGCAGAAATGGTCACAGGGAGTTTGGGGACCATTATTTTTCAAGCCAGCGGCTGCTCGCCGCTTTCCAAAGACTTGGATTATTTCATCTGGCCGCTTTGAGCCGCTTCAGATGCTGACATGACATGTTCCGAATTTTTCGGTCTTATTTCCATATACCTCAGTCAGCATGATGCACACTTAAAATGACCAGAATCTGGATAGACCTTGGCTTGGTACAAGGTTATATCTACAATTGGATGGCCTTGCTATGATTTATAACCTATAACACCAACTCTGGTTGGCCCTTTACTATCTCAAAATGGGCGTCTGCTCAGACGCATATTCATGACCCCATGTCCCCAGAAAATGGATGGTTAATGAATAAAGAATTTGCGAGATACATAAAAATACTTGGATCCAGCTAGGGAACTCCACTGATTGACTCATTTCTGGATGGTTTAGCCTCTAATCAAACATGGCAATGGACAATCCACCATTCAGAAGGGGATTTCCGGGATTTCCTCACTAAAACCATTGAAACATCCATTGAAACCATGGATGGTTTAAGACCCCAAACGACCTGCCTTTTCCGGGTCTGGGTGATACAGGTAGCCGCTTAGCCCACTGACTTGAGGTGATCGCTTTCGCTCCACTGTCGCTTGGCTTGTCAAGCTTGTTCAGCTGAGTAATCTGCTTGTTGCTATGGCACCATCTATGGCACCATGTAGCAACACTGCCTGGTACTCTGGATTATTATTGATGATTATTGGTTTTATACCACATTTTCATGTGTTTTCATGTGTTTTCAAGCATTTCAAAGATCAACCGTGGCTTGAAATAGGGATGTAAACCACAACAATGAGAAGACTGTGTATCCCTGATTCGTTTTAGCCAATCGTCATACTACACATGGCCTTTTAGAACTGATCATAGTTCATCATAGTTCCATCTGGGATGATCCACCAACGTTGACCAGCTGACCAGCTGGCCATCGGATCATCGTCAAAAAGTTGGGGTCATCCAGTCATCCACACAAAACCCCCATGGCCCCATGGTTTCATCAGTTCATGGTTTTCATCATTTTTTCCTAAATCATGGTTCATCATGTTTTCTTCATACGGTTTTTCATACGGCGTATCATGGTTTTGAACATGATGTTCCCATTGGCCAAGCTCAATGGCCCAATATTCATTTCCAATGGGCAATGATTTGTGAAAAAGGGCTTCCCAATGGCCATTTATGGAAAACCCAAATTGTCATGTCCAATGGCTTCCCATTTAGGCCCTTTTCAAATCCAAGAAAGCCATTGATGTTTTCTGAAAAAACCCCACGCCCAGTCGATGTCGGTGGATGAGTCTGATGATGAAGGAATGCAATGTGCCGTGCAGTGAAATCCTGGCTGTGACCGCACAGGGAGGTCAGCACGATCGCCACGAGGGGATGATGGGTTTTGTTGGGAAAATCATTGGAAATCCCAGGAAAATTAGGTGATTTGAGTGGAATACAACTGGAATATCACTGAGATAAGTGGAATACAACTGATTTAAGTGGAATATCACTGGAAAATCATTGGAAATCCCCCAAAAAGGCAATGACATGCAATCGTTTGCGAACTGGAAATGCTGGCCCGTTTAGTTCCATGATTTACCTATGAAAAATCGTGATTTTCCGGAAGAAACTGTTATATACCAGAGGGTAGAAAGGAAAAGCATCCCCGATCGGGCTTATTTCACCTTGGTGAAGCCTTGGTGACTTACTATCATGCAGCCAGATTAATCTCGGATGAATGTCGATCATGGTGAGTCCTTCGTTGATTAAGAGGGTTGCGCTCCAACTAGTTGGGTTGACACCCCAGAATTTCACAATTGAGTCGATTAGTGATTACATGGGGTTCTACTGCTTTGTGTATTGGAGATTATCATGACCCAGGGAAACCCCAACAAAGCAGATTATGCTTTATCAACAAAACGGTATTTGAGACGATTGGGCAGATTATCAACAAACGGTAAGGGATGAAGGAGGTTTTGATCACTGCAATGAGTCGGGATTTTACCAGCCATGTCATTTAAAAAACAGCAACCCAGCGGGGTATCGTTTGAAGAGAAAAGGAGGGTATGTGCAATGAACATGATTGTTTTTTTTTTTTTTAAATAAAGTATTTAAAAAAAGCAGGCGTGATTTCAAGATATTCCCAGATACCCTCTGGTAATTTAACATAGCTATGGAAAGATCCACCATTTTTCATGGGTAAATCCACTATTTCTATGGCCATTTTCAATAGCTATTTTGACATAACCAGAGGGTATGGGATTTTACTGGGAGGAATCTTGTGGATGACACATGGAATTCCAAATATTCCCAAGGGCATCCAAGGACGAATTAGGAACTGTGGACTCTCCCAGCATCCCGGCAGCGCTTTTTACGGCGCGCAGCGCGCTTAGTGAGTTTAATTCGTCGTTCCGAAAGTGTTACCCTCTGGTTATGGCCATGGTATAGATGGCCCATTTATACTGGTTATGACCAGCATGGCCATGGGATTTCGATGGCCCTAATCGAAATAGATGGTTTACCTATTAATAGCATGGTGGATCTTTTCATGGCAAACTGTTAGTCATAACCAGATGGTATCTGCGCGAATGGGGATCCAAGCACCGCAACAAGCAGGAGGTTCCCTAAGTCTAACCTTAGTGGTTGGGAAGTGTAAAGCATCTGCTTGAATATGATGGCTATGCGGCATAGATAATAGAAGTCATCAGGATTCATCCTTTTTGTTGGTGAAATATCTCCATGATTGGTCTGGGTAAACCTATAACTTATAACGATGTCACCACAATGTCGCTGGAAATAGTGATTTACAAGGACATGCAACTGTTTTTTTTTCTCTAGGTCTATATCATAAATCATTATATTGTCATAATATTCTTCGACCATTTCCTCCAGCTGCCTTATGTAGATTCTGGCCAGCAGAAATGTATCTTTGCCGCTGGCGGCGTGCCCAAACTCCGCGCAGGGGCGGGGGGTGGTCCTAAACAGCAGTGGTTAGTCTTCAGACTAAGAAAGACTAAGAACAGAACCTTCTTGAACTTGGAAGCCGCTTAGAATAGGCTTAAAAAAATTGCGAATTGGATGGTATTGAAAGGTGTTGATAAATTGGATGGCTGAGATGGTTTGATTTTCATGGTAATCTTGAGGCACCTCATGTCGCAAAATGGCCTGGAATGGATTGGTGAATTAATGGTGCGAATGGGCAGGGAATGGGGGAATGGGATGACGTTTGACATGGTTATGGATTGGATCATATTGGATCATTCTCCCATTCCCTGCCCATTCGCACTAGTAAGATTGTGATGACTTATCCAAAGATACATGCCCCAACCTGCTGACTTCAAGGTCTTTGAAGGTCAGGGCCACGGCCCCATCATGCCCCATCAGGGGGCCCTCATTCATGGAGGTTCTATGCCTATGCTCATAATCACGAGACATTCCAAGAACCTCAAACGCAACTATCCAACATATAGTATAGTATAGATATAGATATTAGATGATATTAGATAAGGTTTGTGTGAGGCCTAAATTGTGCGGAATATATCGGAATATTCTATTCACATCAGAAATCCTTTCAGAAAATGGCGAAATGAGCTGGACTTCCCCCGACAATTCGAAAAGATGCGAACAGGCGGCGGTGGACTACACCCATGCGAGGTGTGCCAAAGCCATCAAGTTAGAAAAGGAGCGGTGATCAACAAATATGCATATATATATATACATATACAGTATATACATATTTAATACACGCTTTGAGAATATATATACATACATATATACATATATATATATACACATATACATATACATATATATATATATACATATACATATTTACATATATATATATATTTACATATGTATATACATATACTTATTTACATATATATGTATATGTGTATATATACATACATATATATATATGTACTGTATATACACATATGTGTATATATATATATGTATATATATATGTATATATATATGTATATATATATATGTAAATATATATATATATATATGTATATATATATATATATGTATATATGTATATATATATATATATATGTGTATATATATGTATATATATATGTATATATATATGTATATATATATATGTATATATATATGTATATATATGTATATATATACATGTATATATATATATATAAGTACATATGTGTATATATATATACATATATATTTATGTATATATATATGTATATATAAACATATATATATATGTATTGCTTATTTATATGCACTATATATATATATATATGTACATCGAACATTATCAAGCAATTCCTTGGATATGACTGGTTCGTTTTTTTCTCCATCTGTTTGTCCCTGGGATGATGTTGAAAAGTGGACTCAGGGACTCAGCTGGACTCAGGGGCAGCTGGATGAACGGAAGATTGTTGGCCCAACTTTTCAGATTGGTGAATTATTCATAATTATTGGTGAATTTTTGGAATTATCTATAATCATTAGAATAATAATTATTATTACCAATAATTTAATTCTTGGTGAATGTATCCAGAATTATCCGCCCATTTGGATACTCATTTTTTAATATTTTTTATAAGAGCACCACGGGGCATTTCTTGGCGATGTGAAGCAGCAGTTTTCGTCCATTCATTCGCCTGGCGGTCTGAGTACTCAGCACGTCGTGACCTGGTCGTTCCAAGCACAAAACTTCGTGTGACACACGCATTCACATGCAAAAAAACACCTGACTTGGCCGAATACCTGTGTTACCCTCTGGTAAACTAACATAACTATGGAAAATCACCATGTTGAATGGGAAAATCCACTATAACTGGCCATTTTCAATAGGGTAAGTGATTTTAAAATTCTGTTCCGGGGCACATTTTTAAAGAACTGACGCACTCTCCACTGGTGCTTCCTTTCGTTCCAAGAAGTTCCTCTTGGATTCCAAGGCGAAAGCAGTGTGTGAAAACATTGGAAAACCCATCAAAAAGGCTCTCATTCAGTGAATCAGCCTTAAAACGAACGATGGTTTGAATAGGAATCATTTGCTGGTGTAACTCTTAAGAACCGAAAAATCTGTGAGAGTTTCAGTCTGAGAATCATATGATAATCTCACTGTCAAAATGCTCTAGATGCTACTCACAAACAGCAGGGGTTGAAAGGAGATCCTCCATCAATTATGCGCAGATTATTGACCATACAGCTTTGACTACTCAAATTCTGTGGGCTACTTAAGCCACCAAACCTTTGGAAGCCTTAGCCATTTCGGAAGAACTATTTATGTATATATTATGTGTGTACATTTTTAACTTTCAACATTGAATGAAGAACATCCTCGTTAAACACCAAATGGGCAGCACAAGTAGTTTCAAAAGAGTGAACTGATGCTATTAAACAAAGAGGTCAGTAAATTTGAGTCTTAAATTGTTGTTTCAACATGTTTCAACACATCTTGGCACACCAAAAGATGAATTTATAACAACCCCCCAAAACAGATAGACATGTATTTTACCCGAATTCACCACCATGATCATTTTTTTTGCCGTTCGATCTTTTTGGGGCTCGGCGACTCAGTGGGCCTCGAAAGTCACGGCATCGCTTCACCAGGTGAGCTTCGAGCGATGCCGTGCTACAAGGACTTCGACAAAAACCCCTGGGAGTCGGCTGACGATTGAAATCACCCCTGAAAACGTGGCTTTCATAGGGTGGAACCCCCTAGATATCTATGGAATCATAGTCGAACCACCTAATATAGATATGTAACCCATGGTTTATATACCATAGTTAACCTATGTAGTCATAAACCAAAATTAACCAGAGTTAAACATGAATTTGGTTAACTACGGCTTGCGGCAGGTATATACATAATTAGATATCATATTAGATATCTATATACTTAATATTACTTAATGAGCGTTGTAAGCCAACAACGCCCGGTCCCAGTCGGGCCGTTCACGCTCGCCGACAGGCGCCATCATCAGAAAATGATGCACAATGTTTCAACCTTGGATGAAATTTGATTTGCTGCAACACGATCACACATTTTTTGACCTTGCAGCCAGGCATTGTCTTTGGCCAGGTCGTACATGTCCGCTGGCTGAAGTCCTATCTGGTTTTAGCGGTCTTTGCGGTATTCTGCAAAGGCCGTCAGCAGAGTCATCAAACTTGGTGTCTCCAGGAAGAGTGCACAGCCTAGCACGTATGTCACTTCATGTACATGAACCATGAAGATCGTACTATCAAGAACATTATCATCGCCGCCCCCATCCCCCCGAAAGCCCCCCAAGCAATGACCAATGTAGCAACATGAATGTCACTTCAAGAAGAGCAAGCGCCAAGGAACGATATTTGCCCTGCTCCACCCCACCCCACCCAAAACACTGACGTACGTGGTATAAAATGCGCACAAATACGCCGTGCCTCTGGGAGGTGCATTCAAAAAATGCGCGTTTTCAGCCCGACCGAGCTACCAACAAACATAACTGGAGATCACCAATTTCGCAAGAATGGTTGGAATGGTTGGTTCCAACAGACGAATTCAACCTTTGTCTTGGGGTTCCATGCTAGTTTTTCAGGGGTGTATCTTCCGAGATATTAGTCATTCACCCCCAAATCAAGACGAGTTTTGGTTCTTCTGGAGACCTTGCACAAGATGGGGGAGATTGGTGGGTAGAACTTCTTGGTGAAAGGTTGTGGGGCGAATCTTGTGTTGTTCCTGGAGCCAGGAATATGTCATATCCTTCCAAGAATTCACAACTCTATGTGGGTCCATTCCTCCCTTGTCTGGGACTTTCATGGAAGTTCCCTTCCAAAACACAGACGCATATTCTGGTTGGTGGTTTGGAACATTTTTTATTTTCCATAATATATGGGATAATCCTTCCGATTGACTAATATTTTTCAGACGGAGCCGGAGGAGGAAGACGTGCTGGACTCCATGCCGCTGGCGCAGCGGTACGGCCCGCCAGCAGAGCCGGACGATGACCGGCCACTGGCGCGCCTTTTGGCGCCGCCTGAGAAAAAGGGGCCGGCAGTTCCGGCGCGGCCTGTGAAAAAGGCGGACGGTGTCCTCTGGACGGCCGTCAACTGCCGCAAGCTGAGCCTTGCAGCTGCCGCCAAAGCAGCGGCGAATGCCCGGAAGCTGCACGCGCAGAGGGCCAAGAACGCCGGGGTCTAGTTTCATTGTTTCAGAGTTTTCTGGACTGAGCTAGATGCTACGAAAGTCAATGACAAAAAGCGACAGTCCTTTTTTTTCAGGGCTGCGGTACATGTCGTTGAAGAGCTAAGGGCCGCTTCAAAAACGCCTTATGTGGGCATCCGCAAGGTGGTGTCGCATGGAATGCAGCAGTGTGCTACTGGACCTCTTGAAGAATGGGTCTACTGGCATAACAACCTAGCAGATGCGGCGGCGGAGAGTATCAACTTCAGGCGCCATGAAGCATTCTGGACAGCATGGACTGGACTGGATTGAAACGTGCACTCAGTTTTCACCGGAAGTTGCACAAAGCAATCCTGTTGGTTCTGTTGCAAACGTCAAGGCTTGCAACTGCAGGACAAAGACAGACCGTGGTTCAGCGACCCAGTGTGCTGCAACAAGAGGTGGTGACCCCGATGCCGCAGGAGTGGACTATTCCCACCAACCTGGTGAAATGATACGGGCGCTGCAATTTGCAGCATGTTCATGACTGGTGGGAGGTTTGGGGTCCCCCGCATGATGCATGGGGACTCTCCTTTGGTGTATGTATCAGGCATTCAGCTGTTCATTTCATTTAACTTGCATACAGGCTTCACAGGACCTTGGTGCTACAAGAAACGGTGGTATTCTCAGGAATCTGATGCGCCACCTCAAGCGCGTTTGGCTTGGGGCTCGAGGTGCAAACAGTTCTTGTTACTGTTTCGAAGTTACTTGAAAGGGAATGGTATGGTGCTTCCTCAAAAGATGGCCAGAGCGAACTCAGCCGCAATGGCCACATGGGTCATTTGCTACAAGCTGAAATGGCCGGCCCCTATGGTCGACCACGTTGATAGGGTCATCTTTTCACAATTGGGGCGGCAAGCCTGTTCCACCAGTGGCCTGGCAGCCGTCCGTGCAGCCTGGACTGCTTGAGTGCGAGAGACGATGGGCCGTGGGGTCGCGCGACAGCCTGACGGCTCCCCAATAAGGAGCAATAAGGAATAATATTTTTCAGAGGGGTTCAAACCACCAACCAGTATTATTTCTGAGGAAGAGATTGACATGCAAAGACCGGCAACTTTGTTGTTTCCATTTTGCAATCCGAGAGGCAACCGCTTCAATAATCACTGGCACAAACTCAACACTGGGCACTGTTGGCAGGGTTGTTCCAACCCGTTGGAGGTAAATGGCAGCCACTCACCGTGATCGAACCCCCGAAAAAAAGCAAAAAAAACAAACGACTATTTTGAAAACGCAAAGCAGCAGCCAAAAAAAAGCAAACCGGAGAATACATTTGGGAGCCGTCCGTAAAAGCAGATAACAAATTTATGAATTGATGCGTTTACTCTGCTTTGCGCGATTGCCAAAACCTGCATCGCGATAGGCTGAGCGATTGGTTGGCGATTGGTTATACGGCTACGACGACGACTACGACTACGACTACTACTACTACTACTACTACTCTACTACTACTACTGCTACTACTGCTACTACTGCTACTACTACTACTACTATTACTACTACTACTACACTACGACTACTACTACTACCGCTACTACTACTACTACTACTAATACTAATACTAATACTAATACTAGTACTAATACAATACTAATACTAATACTAATACTAATACTAATACTAATACTAATACTAATACTAATACTAATACTAATACTAATACTAATACTAATCTACTACTACTACTACTACTACTACCACTACCACTACCACTACCACTACCACTACCACTACCACTACCACTACCAATACCACTACCACTACCACTACCACTACTACTACTACTATTACTACTACTACTACTCCTACTACTACTACTCCTACTCCTACTACTACTACTACTACTACTCCTACTCCTACTCCTACTCTTACTCCTACTCCTACTCCTACTCCTAGTACTGGTATTACTGTGAGTTTTCCGGACCGTTTCCGGACCGTGCAATTTTCTTTTCTTCTCAAATATGAAAACGAATGCGTTCATGGGCGGATCCTTCTACTAGTGTTGCTACTACTCTCAGTATTACCGCTAGCGCCGCTACCACTGCAACGCCGCTACCGCTACTACACCGAGGAATTTTTGCCTTTGCTTTTCTCCACTTGACAAAAGTTCCACGGAAGGGTCAGAAATCAGTCAGAAACCAGTCAGAAACCTGTCAGAAACCGGCCAAGCGCGAGTATCTGTTTCTTTCCCTCGCTCTCTCTCCCTTTCTTTTGCTCCCCCCCTCTCCTTTGTGTTCTTTTATTTTTTGTTTTAGATATTATAATATACATATCCCTACTAATTACTACTAATTACTACTAATTACTACTAATTACTACTAATTACTACTAATTACTACTAATTACTACTAATCTACTACTACTAATCTACTACTACTACTACTACTCCTACTACTCCTACTACTGCTGCTACTACTACTACTACGATTCATTATTTAATACATAACTTATATTTTTTGTATATGATCTGATCAACGAAGAACAAACCCTTCCGCGATTGCTCACTGTGGTACCCCGGTTGCTACGCGATTGGCTGAGCGATTGAGGGCTGTCCGGGAAAAAGGATTTTGGACAACCCCCATTTATATTCGGTTGCTTTTTTTTTTCGCTCTTTCTTTCGCTTTTTTTTCGCTTGTTTTTTCGTGTGTTTTTCTTTCTCAGGTGACCTGATGACCGGGACCTTCGAAAATGTAACTCGTGGAAAAAAGCGAAAAAAAGCGACAAACAAGCAAAAAAACGACAAGAAAAACCAAAAGAGCGAAAACATGGTTTGTTTATTTTGCTTTGGTTTTGCTTTTTTCTTTTGGTTGTGCTTTTGTTTTTGCATTTTTTTTTGCTTTTTGTTTCGATTTTTCTTTTAAGCTGTTCTGATCGGTTTTTTTTTGCTTTTTTCTAATTTAGGTTTGGGTTGGGTTTTGCTTCTTTTCTGGATTTGGTTTTGTTCTTTTTAGTTAATTTTTTCTATCGTTTTTTAGAAGTTGCCTGTAAGCCGTGTCACAACATTTGCAACATTTGCCTCGAGGGTGGAACTTGCACTCGCACGCCGCCGTCCGTCTCTGCCTTGGATCGGACTGTAGTTCTGGAGTTTCTGCTTGTGCTTTGTTGCAAGCACCTGAATTTACATCCCAAACCACAAGGCGAAGAGTAGCAACGTGCACCTGCTTGCGCCGACGGTTTGGTGCTCCAACCTTGTCCGAAGCTCAGAGCTGTTAGCTCTTATTGCGTGTCTTGCATGCCTTCGCCCAGCCGCAAACTTGCTTCAGGATCGCGGCATGGAACGGCGATTCAGAAATCGCCATGCTCGCCAAGGCGCTTGCTGCTTCTCTTTCAAAGACTTGTCGCTGCGCATTTATCTCTTTTCAATTTTCCGTTGCCTTTGAAAGATTGAGCACCAAAGCAAACCGCCCCCCCCGCTGGCCGAGTGGACGGCAGAGGGCAACGTGCGGGCCCGAGTGTGTTTGTGTTTGTCCTTCCCAGCCCTGCTACATGTTCTGCCCATCGCATTCATCATTCAGGCGACCTTTCCTTACTGGCCCACTATTAAACGTGCTTCTTGGTGCTGTCTGTGTGGGTGTGTGTGTGTAACATCTGAATAGATGTAAAACTTCTTCTCTCTCTTTTTCTTCCTTCGTCCTCTCCCTTTCTAATTCTAAATTAAATTTAATGCAGGGGGCCACCGGGGTCCCGGGGGGGTCGGTGGCCACCGAAGACACCCCCCCGGGACCCGTGTAAACGTACCTGCATTAATCTAACGATCTAGGCTGGTTTGCATGTTTCAGGATTCAGTTCCTGACGGATCATATAATGATCCATTCTTGTCTAGTGTGATTTCCATGGTGGCTCCGACATGGTGCCATGGAGCCAATTGAGGCAACCCTTTTCAGGGTGAGTGATGACTGTCCGGACTACCGAATTTACGAATTTTAAGTTGGTAATTCATCTAAGTAAACTGCAACAGCCGGCCATACTGTTTTTCCAGCCTTTTGAGATTGTCCCGCTGATCTTGTGGTCCCAGGGATTCTAGTGTTTTGCACTCTGTCAAGTGATGCCATGCCGAACTGCCAGAAACCTCCGTCTTTTGCAGCAATTTCACAGCGACATTGTGCAACATTACATGGGATTGGATCAGGCAGGCACACGTCTTTCAGGTGTGGTATTCTTCCTTTTGGTTTTCTGGTGAGGTGAAACATATTGTGCATCTAATTCGTTGGAACTTGGAAGCTGTTTTATGCCATTGGGGCAAGACTTGACCACGGTCCCGGTGCAGGGAATAATTGCACGACCTTTAGGCATTTAGGGACTGAATCCTGTTTTTAATTAATTGTTTTGGTTTTCCTGTCGGTCATCAACTAGTCCCCCATTTGGTCCCTAATTTTACCCGCGTGCCTCTCCGTAATGTGTCGTGGGGTTTAGGTGTGTGCGCTGTTTTGTTCAGGTCCGTTTCGCCGTGTAGGTTGGTTCCGGAGGTCCGTCTGTTCCCCTCCCCCCCCTGCGCTGTTTTTGGCCGTTTGCCCTTCGTGTGTCCGCTTTTTTCTTCCTCTTGCCTTTCAGGGTTGACCCGGCTCCGGCCGGGTGTGTGTGTGTCACATCTGAATAGATGTAAAACTTCTTCTCTCTCTTTTTCTTCCTTCGTCCTCTCCCTTTCTAATTCTAAATTAAATTTAATGCAGGGGGCCACCGGGGTCCCGGGGGGGTCGGTGGCCACCGAAGACACCCCCCCGGGACCCGTGTAAACGTACCTGCATTAATCTAACGATCTAGGCTGGTTTGCATGTTTCAGGATTCAGTTCCTGACGGATCATATAATGATCCATTCTTGTCTAGTGTGTGTGCGCGCTACATGCTTCTGTTTCTTCTTCTTCATCTTCTTGCTGACGAGGAGTGTAACAGAAAGGGGCATGCCGAGAACGACGGGAACACTGCAGTGGCGGCTGCGTGTTGTCCTCAGGCCACAATCACAAGTGCAACGTCGCATCCCGGAATCCATCATTGATCCCAGGCAGAAGCAAATTGTGTTCTCGGCGAGCTTGCAGCCAATTTGCCTCACCAACAAGGTTCGGGCCGACAACTTTGTATTACCGCTGATTACTGTCAACTTGCTTCTTAGCGCTGTGTGTGTGTGTCTACATGCTGTCATTCTTCTATATTCTTCTTCATCTTCTTGTATCGCCGAGGAGCGCAATAACAAAGCCCATGCAGAGAACGGAAACACCGCAGTTTCCTTCCCTGCTCGCGTGCAGCCACCTGCACCGTGCATCCCTCAAATGCGTCGACGAGTTCTCTTGCCCCGAGCCCCTTTCTGCTCCATATTCTCACGTTTCTCTTTCCGAGGTTGAAGGAGATCGTCGTCGATCACTCCTTCTTCGAGGAGCTTTGCAAGGTGCCTGCCGCGGCTCCGGAAGTCCCTGACAGGGATTTCGTGCTCCGGCGGATCACTTCAAAGCCCCTGACCTCCATCATGAGGCCGGATTTCATTGCTCCTTGCACGCATACATTATTACATTACCTGTCTAGCTAGAATGTTGTGATGTGATCACGTTCAAAGTATGGTGAGTTGAGTTGCGCTTCTGATATTTGCTGGGAGGCGCGACGCGGGCATCTGCACCTCTAAACCCTTCAAATTCGACGACTTCTTTTGCCACAAGTTGTCTGCGAAGGCCCGCTCTTGGCTCTGACGCTGCTTGTTGTTTTACAAGATATTGCTTTAACTGAAGCTCGTTCAAATAAATCTGTTGCTAGGTGCAAGCCCGGGCGCTGCAGCAGGCCGGCGTCTACATCGTCCAAGAACCGGCACGCCCAGCAAGTGCAATGGTCTAGTGTTAGTGCTGTCTTTGCCCACCTTTGCCCTGAACCTTTGGGTTTGGTTGAATCCCCACGGAGCAGTGTTCAAAACCCGCAATGTCGTCCATTTATACTGTTTGTAAAAGAACGAATTTCCCGCAACGCATTGTATAAACCTTTTTATATATATAGTATAATATATTGTAAAGTATAAACCTCTGAACCAATCATCGATTCCTCAGCTCACGGATTGTGAGCACCCCTCATATATATATATATATAAATATACATATATACTACATATATATATACATATATACTACATATATATATATAAATATTTATATATATATATATATTTATACATATACATACATACATACATACATACATATATATATATACATATACATATATATATAAATATAAATCTATATATATATATACATATAAATAAATACTACATACACATATGTAAATATACATATATATATATATATTTATATGTGTATATCCATATATAGATACATATACATACATATTTACATATACACAAACACACACATATATATATATACACATACATTTAAAAATACATACACATGTATACATATATATATATATGTGAAATTGCATCTACCAGCAGGATTATCTTGCAGCCATTGCTCCCATGTATGGAGAAGGAGCTGGCCTTGGTGCCCTTAGACGCGGGCTTCGTTCGGGGGTCACATCTGGTGCGCCGCGTTGCTGCAGTGGAACGCTACGGTGGAAGGGGAACTGCTCACGAAGAGTAGCTATAATGTGATGAATTTGTGATTTTAGTTAGCAGAAATCATGGACAATTTGGAAAAGATGAGGAATTCACGAGGCAAACGCTAGTTTGTTTTACCCACAGAGGGATTTCCAGTGATCCACCCTGGATTCCGACCAACGCCGGATCACCAAATCCCGTAAATGACGGTGAATACAAGGAGAATTGCGCAACATCGATGTATTTCAAGTTTTGGAATCATGGTATGGCAACCACGCAAATAGAACAGGATTTCACAAGTAGTCTAGCAGGAATTGATTTTTCGATTTTGTTGGGGGTTGCTATGTAGTAAGTTTCCCAGATGTGGAAAACAAAAATTAAGAAACTGCGGAAATTAATAGAACAGGTCTACAGAGGAATGGGCGGAGTACATTACATAATCATATCACATCCATGCTTATGTATTGTATAAATCGTAGGTATAATTGTTTTTTTCTTTGTTTCGTATACGTATTGAGCATATGTTCGTATTCATATAGTTAATTTTAAACGTGTTTGTTTATATTATTTTCATTGTAGTCAGTTTATTTGCTAATGACATTACATTGTTTTAAAACAAACACGCATATCAAACATAGATAATCAGTGACAACAATACATGCACAGATTGTATCTTGTGTATATTTTTCTACAACGATGCTATCTTAAGTGGATACAGTATATATGTATACTGTATGATACTATTTTACACTAGTTCACTATTGCTATTATACTGTATCTCGCATACTGGAAATTCTCTATAGACAATGTATCGAACCATTATAGAACTACGATTTGGTCCTATATCGATAAATACCATCTAGATAATGTCCTGTTATATTATATCCATAGAACTACTGTATATATATATATATATTTATAATAGCATATCTATAGAGCCATTATAGCATATATCTATATATATATACTATATCTGACATGGACAAACATATTACTATATAGTCATCCTGAAGCAGATGGAATGTGACATGTTCAAACATATTCCCATTTTAGTGAGGATTCTTTCACATTTCCATATTCCATATTCTATCTACTCCAGGATGACTACATGGGTTCGTCTGAAAATCGTGTGACCCAATTCCATCCATTGGATTCTCATCATTTGTCCTATTTTCCATAGCTATGGGGGTATATGCAGTATACTAAGCATTTTCAGACATGCCAATATAGTAAATATCTATTAGGTTAGTAAGGGAGATCACCCAGATGAGTGGACCCTTATAATCTACTCCAGTCTCCAGGATATATCTATAACGTTTCCCGAATGTTCTGATAATTTACCCAGAATCTATAACATGTGCAGAACCATTCTATGTAAAATTAGGAGGTAATACTTGTTGAACATTAGGGAATGTACATGGAAATTCTGTGGTTATCATTTACATTTACAGAACCGTTGAGGGTAAATTCACCAATTCTGGGTAAATTCACATTAACATTACTCTGAGGTTAGATAAATAAGCATTCTGCTCCATGTGGTCCAACTTCACCAAGGTTCAGGACGAGGACCACGACGGGGACACCCAACACCTGGGAGAGGGAAGGGGGATGAAGCGATACCAAGGGATACCATGGATTTTTTGCGGGATTTTAATGATGATTTAGGCGTCGTCAACAATAGGATTTCACGGGGGTATAGCTGTACAACAACCTGCCACCCCATGTTGGGTTTGGTCCTTGTACTTTGCTCGGGTACCTACTGAATCACTGGCATTGTTGGTTGCCATTGGCCATGGCCAAGCTTTGATACCTAGCACAAAGCCAAACTTTTGGCATAAACATGTCCAAGGCTTTGAGTATTAAACTAGTTCTTAAACTTGATGGCCACTAATCTACATGTGATGTTGGTTAATACACTGTGGCTGAAGATTCCAGTATTAAACTACCCTTCAAGGTGTACTGCAATGCAAAGCATGTGTTTTGTACAAGCCTTTGGACAGGGTTCCTGTCATGTGTCCCTTCATCCAATGCTGGAATTAGTTGCTTGGCAGGTGGTTTATCCACGCATATCCCCATTCCATCCATTAGATTACTGTATCATCCTCTTCCCTATTTTCCATAGCTATTTGGGGGGTACATTAGCCATGTGCAGACACGCCCAAATAGTTTCTGGTGTTTCTTCATACATCCCACTAAATGGTCCATTGCAGTTCGTTCATGAACAACTTCATGAAGAATCATAAGCACTGGTTGGTGGTTTGGAACATTTTTTATTTTTCCATGTATTGGGAATAATAGCCCCAACTGACTGTCATGTTTTTCAGAGGGGTAGGTCAACCACCAACCAAAGCATATTTGCCATGGTCTACGCAGTTTAATCACATGATTAATCCAATATTGAGGGATGGTTATACAACTAATGCTGTAGGGAATTTCATGAGGGCCACTGGATTTGAGGATTTGAGGGTTCCCTCCCCTAGGGACCTTGGTGGGTGGGACGACCATAGATCTAGGGATTTACTAAAAATCACCACAGTATTGTACAATGGTTACATCGCCACTTGTGAGTTATGAAAGCCATGAATTTCACCACTTACAGCCTTACAGCCATGAATTTCATGCAACTCCATGACAGCCATACTAAATGGCTTCGGTTAGTTCCTATTTTTTCAATGGCTTACGTACTAATGGCTTCAATTTGGCCATCCAAAAATGTATCCAATGTCCTGAACATTTGGCTTCAATTTGGCCATACTTTCATGGAAATGTCATCGGAGAACTGATTTTGCCACACGATTTTTTACGCTGGTTGGTGGTTTCAAACATTTTTTAATTTTTTCTAATATATGGGATGTCATCCTTCCCATGGACTTTCATATTTTTCAATATGGTTAAAGCCATCTAATAGACCATGGTTTATGAATCCGGGCTTGAGATTGGCGATTTTTCAAAATGGTTATTGCACCACGAAGCAGTACGGCTTCGCTGAGAAATCCGATGAACTCCCATGGGCTCCCAGGCATTGAACCCGACCTGAAAACCTGGGATCCCGCCTACACGGTGCGACGTTAGTCAATCACGGCTTTCGAGGGGTGGACTTTATAGTGGGATTATCATGGTATATTTTATAGTTATACATATAATATATAATACTACTGTATGATGATGATGATGATGGTGATGATGATGATGGTGATGATGATGATGATGATGGTTTTTGATGCCTTCTCATTCCTTTTCGGGAGTTTACAGTCCCTGATTCATCGATGTTAATGGGATTATAAGGGAATGATGACTAGGAAATCATATGAAATCATGGGATAATGATAGATAGATAGATAGATAGATGGATGGATAGGATAGGATAGGATAGGATAGGATTAGATTAGATTAGATAGATAGATTGATTGATTGATAGATAGATAGATAGATATACCTGTAATCAAACATGGCTGGGAAATCCCCGTGGCCTAGCGAAATGGGCATCCATGAGGCGTCATCGAATGAAATGGGGATTTTGCAGCAAACCATCTTTGAGAACACGGTGATGTATGGGAAATCATCCCAGATATGATTTGGGACTTATCAAATCTGTTAGTTTGAGTTAAACCAAATAAGTTACAAACGATTAGATACTTGTTTGATTTGGATTATAACATCAATAGTGTTGGGATATGTTTGGTTTATTTGGGGCCGCGAGAAATCGGTTTGGGACTACAAACACGAAAAACTCGAAAGTTAGGATGGGAGGAAGCACCCCAGAACCGATGGGTAAACTCCACATTTTTTTAAATTTTAAACAAAACACATATAAAGTCTTTGTAGTAATGGTGGTTTAATGATGTTTTAATTTTTAAAACTATGGCATTTTTTCGATTTTATGATGATTCTGTGCTGATTTTCAGTGCTGAATGAAGACACAACTGTTGGTTTCAGCTGTTTTTTACAGCTGTAAAAATCCCTGGACAAAAACCTTTCCCACCGACCACCGACCGGCTGCCACTTGGCTTCTTAGGGATCTCCCGATACGACGCCCACCAGCTCCGCGAAAACGTTGTTTCAGCCATGGGAGCCGTGAAGACCTTCACCTTGAAGATGAAGCTGGCCAAGAAGATCAAGCAGAACAGGTGGGGGTCAACACATGTGAAAAACAGCAAGCACTGGCACTTTGGTGAATGGATGGCTGAAAAAACATGCACCATTTCATGTCTCGCCAAACCTATGGAACATATATAGATTAATATAACATATATAGATTAATATAACATATATAGATTAATATAACATGTATATTTGACCCAGATATCATGTATAGAGGTTTTAACCCATTCCATATCCGTTTTATTGAACCTCACGCATCCTCATGGTGTCAAATCATCACCACTTTCATGGGTTGAAATGGTGATGATTTGACCCGTATTTTCGATCAAATCACCTAGGTTTCTTTGAAAAGAGGTTCATCATCATTCTTCCCATACAATCTCCATTGAAGTGGTTCAATTCCGCAAAATTCTGCATTTTCAGAAAACCTCAAATTTTCAAATCATATTGAGTTGCTTATATTATGAGTTATAATACCAATAAAACACAATAGAATATTCCAGAAGTTTGTTGGTTACATCCCTCATTTTGCTGGCGAAAAATCGAAAATCTGCACTTCCCTTCCGCGCGTTCAGCAGCTCATCAGGCCGTTGCCGCAGTGGTTTCGCCTGAAGACTGGCACCAAGATCCGATGCTTGACGAACCCATTGGAGGATCCATGGAGGTGTTGAGTCATGGGGTCATGGGAGTACCCCCATCAAAATCCATCATCCAGGCAGACGTAGACCTGATCATAGTTTTTCATGCTTGACCATGATTTGGAAACATAGACCCTGAACATGTATTGAAAGCCTCGGTGACGACTGGGGATCCCCCCCTTTTTTTAACCAGACATATGGGTCTGTATGAACATGTGTAGTTTGACCAACAAAACCGGGCTAAATCGGGCAAGTACTCTATATGTAAATCATGAATTCCCCGGATCATATCCGCATTTTATGTCATTTACACCGTCATATCAATATGGGTCTATATGAAAAGCTGTATGATCGGTGTTTTTGAGAAACCTGTCTTGTGAACATATGTCCGAGGAGGTAATCACCAAGCACACGGACTTGACAAGTGAAACACATAGATGGGTTTAAGTTGTGGTTTGTCCTTAAAGATCGGGAACTCCATGGCACTCCCTATTTCGAGTGGGACGAATATATGGTTAAATGTGTTCAATAGACATTTCACATCATTTCACATCAACAATCCTAGATTCCGAGATTCCAGGACTATCCCAGAGGCAAAATCGACTGCTTCAAATGGCCATGAAATTCGTGGCATCTGGGATCGGTCAATGACAGGAGATGCATCCCAGGGTAACGAAAAACGACCCAGAGAAATCTATATAAGTCTGAATATGCTCTTTACATAGTTCAGGGGTTTCATATATGCTTAGTTAATGTTAGTTAATGTTAGTTAATGTTAGTTAATGTTAGTTAATGTTAGTTATAAGATATTATAAGTTACAATCCACTTACGATTTCTGACATAAGACCCAGCAAAGATGTGTGAACCTAACTGGGCCGAAATGTCTCTCATCCAAGGCTACAACAAGTTCCGACGTCACTGGCGTCGTGGCAAGATTGGCTTCTAAGCCAATTGTGCAGATCTTTCTTGGCGCAAGCAACGCATCAACATCACTGCCGAGAACCTTTGAGAGAAGATCAATGGATCAATGGATCCAAATTGGCAGAGATACGGGGCGGAATCGGAAAAAACAAACAGCGGTGGCTCAGTTGGTTTTATAACTCCAATACCTCAGGTGTATATATCATGATATATCTACAGTTTAGTAATGTTTAGTATTTCTGGGGTCCTTGTCTGTGATTTTCTGATTTTACGGACCCCACCATGGCCATGGGGACCAAAAAACCCACCGAGTGTCGTGTCGTGTCGTGTCGGTGATGAACTTCGATCCCCTGAAGTCCCCTGAAGTTGGACCATCGGTGGATGCGGATGCTGGGTGAAGGTTCAGAAACAGCAGTTGGTTTGATCCCGAAAATTTCCCTTTCTACTTATAGATGATATTAGATGATATTAGATGATATTAGATGATATTAGATGATATTAGATGATATTAGATGATATTAGATGATATTAGATGATAGGTCCTTAAGGTCTCTGGCTGTTCAGATTGAATCGCGAAAAGTGTTCGCGTGCCACAAGTCCGACTAGCTTTTGTCCAGCCATATGTTGGCTGGTTGGTGGTTTGAAACATGATTTTTATTTTCCATTTCATATATGGGATGTCATCCTTCCCATTGACGAACTCCATCATTTTTCAGAGGGGTAGGCTCAACCACCAACCAGTAATTGGTATATACCCAAGGTGGTGCAGGATTTCTTCCACTCACCGTATGTTGATGTTTTCTTTTGGTTGGTGTACCAAAAAAAAGGCGGCCCAGACACCACCAACTTTTGAGGCAAATCATGGCTTAAATGTGTGAGTTCAGGACGTGTCTATACCAGTATGGCCCATAGTACACTCATTTCAATGGCCCAGTCGAAATAGTGAGTTTTCCCATTAAGAATGGTGATTTTCCATAGTTATGTAAACGTTTACCAGAGGGTTTTTATGACAGAAATTGCACCATTTCACAATCTCATGGCAGCACTGCTGGTGACTACAACGACGATTGCCTCCGGCTCGCAGGGTGCGGTTCCGCCCTGCTTCCGGCCCGCGAAAAAAGGTGCAGCCAGTTGCTGCCAGTTGCCATGGGAGCCGTGAAGACTTTCACCCTGAAGATGAAGCTGGCCAAGAAGATCAAGCAGAACAGGTGGAAACCACTGCGGTGAGCCCATTTAATGACATTTCTCCCATGTTGATGAGCGGAATGATCATGAAAAATATCGCTTAAAATGGGCTTAGAGGCTTAGATTTTGGAATAGCAATTTCATGCATTAGAGGCTTAGATTTTGGAATAGCAATTTCCATGGCAATTTCCCAGATGATGGATGCTGATGTATGCTGATATTTGAGCTGCAAGTGAGGGAACATTTATGGCCTACCTGGCAAGTTTGGTTCGGAGTTACGTTGGGACGATGCCACCCCAGCTGAGATCAGGCCCTTGCCCCAGTGGTTTCGCCTGAAGACCGGCACCAAGATCCGCTTTTTGGCAGGGACATGGGACAGGGAGGCCAATGGCTTTTACAGGTTGGTTCATAGTGACTCATACCCAATCTATTGAGGATTATGATAAGCCATAGTTTATTAATGTTTATTAATTAGGATTATGGCTTATCATAATCCTCAATTAGGGACTTATATGACTTATGATAAAGCAGATTATTCAGGACCATGGTTTATGAATCCGGGCTTGACATTGGCGATTTGTTGCTGCAAAAATGGAGGTTGGTTCGCTGGGCAAGTCATAGTGAAAAACACCGAGATTGGTGGCAATGATATACTCTCTGGTAAACGTTTACATAACGATGGAAAATCACCATTTTTAATGGGTAAATCAACTATTTCTATGGCCATTTTCAATAGCTACTTGTAGGTTAAATTACCAGAGGTTAATGGATAAAGATCAATAACTGTGACAGTCTTCAAGGAAAATTGTCTTCCAGACCCCAGGGCCTAAGGTAAGGTGAGAGAAGTAGGTAGGGGATGGATGTCGGAGTCGGCCGGAAAGTCTCAGGTCGGAAGCTGCGTAACTTGGGATGGGCATCAATGGATTGTTTTTTGCGGGAAAATCTTCACCGGAAACCATCGATTTTCCCATTAAATATAAGAGGTTTTCCGGTTCTAATTTTCCCTTAAACCAATCCGTTGATATAGGGATAAACACACCACAACTAGACTCAAATCCCTTTTTCACCCAGGACCTGGAGCCCCAAAAAAACCATTCACTAGGGAAACAACCATGTATTTCTGATTTTTTTTGGGTTCCTGGTTGTTAACCTTTTTGTTTTCTCGGGTGTCAAACAGTTTCGCCATTTTTTGAAACTCGATCGCCTCGGAGATCTCAGGGTATCATCCATGAAACTTGCAGGCACAAACTATCGAGTCAGCCATGATGTATTCATAAAATTCATAGTTCAGAGATGTTTCTCTATTTTTTTCATATGTGTTCCGTTTTTTCTTCAGCACATCCTAAGGCTACAACAAATTCCGACGCCATTGGCGTCGTGGCAAGATTGGCTTCTAAGTTGCCATGAAGTTCGCAGCTTCCAGCAGGAGTGGTAGTTCGCCAGCAGCTCTGAGAAGGACCAATGTGGATCATCGGGGGCAGAGGTGGAAAACGACCGGTCACATCTGCGGCGGATTTCGAGATTATTCTTATTGTTTTTTTTCTGATAGAAGCTGAGAGACTTCTTGCCCCTAAACATCTGAACATTTTCACCTCGAGTTTGTCTTGAAGCTGTCTGTTGCATAGCTAGACTGACATGGACATTCCGAGCGATGGGTGATTTTCATGTGCCGATTGGGCTCATGGACTTCAGTTTTCCACAAGAACTCGTCTAGTTTGAAGTTCGCACGCAGGATCTCATTTTTGCCACGAAGTCACAGGGCACCGCAGCTGTGAGTTGTTGTGAGTTGCTATGAACTGTTATTTTGTACTGTGAGTTTGTTGTCAGCTACAGCAAAATCAGAGTCCAACTGTCCATGTTCAGGCGCTGGGTCAACATTTGTTTAAAGTGATCCCACAGACATACCCAGTGGCTCACCGGTTACATGGGTGTGGTCAAAATTGGGCACCCCAACAGCGGACGGTGCAAAGAATGATTCACAATAGTTTGTTGTGTTTTCTCAGGCCTTGTAAATTTGACCCGATGCCCTTCGGCTACAACTTGGTTCTTTGTATGTATAATGGATTCATTTGGGGTACGAATGAGGAAATAGTTCAGCATGGCAGCATGGCGACTTTTTCTTCAGGGTATCTAAGGTCACTTTTTTTAGCCACTGATGTCAGTCAATTGCATTTCTTCTGAGAGTAAAACGACTGTTTTCTTTGGTCTTTGAGATGATGAAAAATCTACAGGAAAGCCTGATATCAAATACCGTTTTAGAATGTTTCAACCATGGTTTTGTACCTCGAATCCATTGAGAGATTCACCGTGCCACTGTGAGGTAAGCTAACTGCAGATCAGCCCGCGACGCCCTCTTGGCTCACAAGGGAACATCCCCCTTCACGAAGCTCTGCTGCTATCTAAGCGCAGCGTTCGCCAGTTGCTGCCATGGGAGCAGTGAAGACTTTCACCTTGAAGATGAAGCTGGCCAAGAAGATCAAGCAGAACAGGTGGGATTGGGTAAGCCATTAGCTGAATGGTGGGTGACATATTTGATATGATACCTATCTTCGTATTCATGCATAAGTAGATAGATAATGCAAACAGCAGGATCCCAGGATGTCCCAGGATGTCCCAGGTATAAGTGGGCAACGCATCTTACCCTAGGTTATTTTTATTTATTTTTGGTACAGATAGGCTGGGGCACAGGATCCATATTTTTTGTCAGAATCCCATTTCTCGATGGTCAACTCATGTTAACCCAGCAGGCTAGGGATGATTTGTTTTAGCATCTTCTAGCAAGAACCAGTCTCTTGGCTAATCAGGATGCGGAGGACTTTAGGAGCACTTACTTTGGCGTCCAAAGCTTTCGGGGGATCCGGACCCAAATCGCTCGCAAGCTCCCAACATATGTGACTGTCGGTAGCCTCAAAATCTCCATAGTGGTGGTTTCAGTATGTTTCAGTATCCCTCCGAGATATTTATGGCCATTTAGATCCATTTAGGGTGGTAAATCCGCCGTGTGGCCATGTCTTGCCGCAAGCCCAGTGTGTCAACTTTGTCTTCCAAAGTTGACACTTGAAAGTTGCGTAGCAACGCACACACACACACACCAACAAGATATATAATCTATTAATCTACCAAATCTCTGTTTTTCTTTTATAGTACTCGTACCTGTCGTACCTTTTGTTGTAAGAACCATGGTTTCAGCCTCCATGGATTCCTTGGCACCAGGAAAGCCACCCGGATTTTCCTCACACGTTAGGCCATTGCCCCAGTGGTTCCGCCTGAAGACCGGCACCAAGATCCGCCCCGTGGCGGGACTTTTCTGGGGGATTGTTCTGGCAGACCTTCGGAAGAGAAGGTCATTTTTGGTTTCGGATTCCTGGGCCCACCAGTACCCTCTGGTAAACGTTTACATAACGATGGAAAGATCCACCATTTTTCATGGGTAAATCCACTATAAATAGCCATTTTCAATAGCTATGTTAAATTTCCAGAGGGTATGTAATACAGTGATTTGTTCAGCGTTTGGTTCCTAGTTTTCAAGTGAGTGAGTGGTACAGCACAGGCGTTCTTTTCACCGTTTCGGGGCTTGCAATAGTGCAAATAGGGAAATATGTAGGGCTTACATGGCTTACATATATGTTTTCCTCAATTTTTTGACATTAAAATGATCAGGGTATGGTGGGTTGAATTGTGCTCCATCCCTTGGTTGCAATGCCCACTCTCTTGGTGACTTAGCCATCCATGGGTGAAGTCCATCATCCAAGGCTACAATAAATTCCGACGTCACTGGCGCCGTGGCAAGATCGGCTTCTAAACGGATGGATGGTGGATCGATGGCAGAATGAGATCACGGCACTGAGATCGGTGGGATCGATGGGGGCGGATGTTGGAAAATGAGTCGCTGCCGGTCTGAGTCAAAACACGGTGGTTCTTGGGATGATTGATGCGCCGCACTACTAAAAAGTAGGGGTTGACTATAGGTTCAATGGATTTATTATGAACAATTTTGATGATGACTATAGGTTCAATGGATTGACTATAGGATGATTTATTGATGCTTACAATTTTGGGGAACTTTATCATCCCCATCACACAAATTGCATCAAATTGCGCTGGGAGCCACTGTTCTGGGATGACATTTCTCTGACCTCAGATGGTGGTGGATCACTAATCAACTGGGATCCATAGAATTTATATAGTCATGTCTAGAGAAAAGTATCTTGCCCCCTGAGTTTGCTGATAGTTAAGATTCGCCCCTACCCTCCGGTGTCATCAAACATGGCTAGAAAATCCTGTCTTGCGGAGGCTTCAAAAGTTTAGTATTAAGTTTAGTTTGCGAAAATCATTGACGTAGATGATCGTAGATGTTTTCATGGGTCAAATCCTCTACAAATGGGATATCCACAATATGTATATATGATTATCATGGATATTGGGGATTATTGTTGGATGGAGATTTTTGACGGCCGCCATGTTGGATGACACAGCTACAATCGGTCGGCGTTCACTGATAAATCGCCAGGTAGAGACGGCAAGAATGCTGGAGCTGCGCCATGCAGAGGCGCGGTGGTTGCGATGGCGATGGGTGTTGAAAAGCCTCGGTTGCCCTTTTTTCCTTAAACGTGTTTTGACTGACTGGGCAATTTTTTTTTGGGATTATCATCATCATATTTTTGGGAATCCAAAAAAACTAAGCAATTTTTTTCAGAATGACAGAGAGTTTGGAGGAAGCACTTCGGAGGGTATCCCACGGACATCCCCGGACATGGTAGAGGAGTGCTATTCTCAATCCTGAGATGACCTTAGTATTCTCCCCATATGGCAGATGCAGTACTTACCCCGTTTAACCCGGGATTTTCCAGTTGACGGTATCTGACAACTGATCCTAGGTGAAGGGGATGACCTATCCAACAGATTTTTTTAAGGAACACATAGGATATAAACATGATATACACATCACTGGGTGCAAAATGGATAAACTTCTGTCTCCAAATTTTTGAGAGTTGGTATATACCTCCAAGTTCTTCCTTTCATGGATTGTACCAATCACTGGGGTTTCAAACCCACCAAGAAGTAGTGAGTTTCTGTGTCTCCTAAAAGGGCCATTCGGCCATTACTCTATGATTCATCTGTAATAAGGATGGTTACAAGGGCCCCGCATTTCGTTTTGTTGCTTCTTGTAACCCAAATTTCAAAGAATGAAGTATATATTTCGATATATCTGCAATACACCGCCAAACACCCAGCAGTTATTGGAGTAATGAGAATCAACTAATCATAGCTAACGAGCTGCGACACCACGGCTTGGTCCTCCTCCCAGGGACCCAAGTTTTCTTCCTTAAACTGCTTGGTGTGGAAATCGTGGGATTTTCATCCCCACCAGGTACTCAGCCGTTCCGCCCAGCAACACTTCCGCCGTTCCGCCTCAGCCCCGTTGCGGTGTGAGGCGGGTATGGTAGTTTCATGTTGCCTGGCAGGGGCGGAATTTGTCAGACAAAAAAGCGGGGAAATGAATGTTTGGTCTGTTTGGTGGTTTCCAACTAACCCAGCATACGACCCCAACAGCAAAGTTTTGCGTTTCCTTTGACGCCAGTTTTTGTGTTGACAGGTGAGCCAGCTTAGTTAAGAAAATACCATTCCTTCAATACCACCAAGACACCACCGGAACACTGCCAAGACACCACGGAAACACCCAAAACATGAACAAAACCCAAAGTGCCACCAAGACACCAACGACCACCGAAACAAAATTGACAGACCACCAAGACACCAGCACCCAATTCCCGAAAGGACCTGCAAGGGGTTTTTCCCAAACAGTTGTTGCCAACATACTTTGTCATGATAATTTTCCCCATCACCATCTTCTCCCATCACCATCAACACAACAACGTCACAACAACGTCACAACAACGTCACAACAACGTCACAACAACATCATCACAGCACCACCACCACCAGCAGCAGCAGCAGCACCACCACCACCACCAGCATCATCATCATCATCATCATCATCATCGACTGATGATCCCCCAGTTGATTTTCATTGGTGGTTTACAACCAACAAGTTTATTTCGTGGGTGATGCTATGAGACATGTCCAAATATATCCAATAATCTATTTGGGGGGTTACTATTTATAAACATATCAATTGGTTACTACTGGAAGGAACGCACACAATTCTTCGGGTATAACTTCGCTTTTCACCAAGTGACACTAAGAGAAGTCTCACTTCACGTGGCCAGGCAAGTATGGAGGAGAGCAAGTACCTTCGACGTTTGGGTTGGTGCACTCAGATGGCTCCGGGCAGAGACGGTTCGGAAAACCCCGTGGAGTTGGTTTTTTGTGTGTTCTGAGTTCCTTGGCCATTCAGAACTCGTGGGAGAAATCCGCATCTGTGGGCAGTTTGTCTGATTCTGACATGGGTATGTCTGAAAATGGGGTATACCCCCAATTATAGCCATTTAGTAGGGATAATGATCATTAACCATTGGGTGTAGGGGTACACTATTTTCAGACAAACCCACATATGTTTTGGATTGAGGTGCTCCCATCCCATCACGAACGTCCTTGGGTCTGAGAGCCAATTAAGATGTTCTTTCAGATCTCTGAAGGAGATCAGAACTTGACAGTTCGGAGTCGTCCCTCGGCTCAGCAAAGATCTGGGAAGTATATGGAAGAATCAAACCACGTCAAGATTCTCAAATGAAACCCAAGTATGGCTAGTAGTTACTAGTAGTTCAACTACCACATATATCAGGTCCACTCTGGCAAAATGGAACATCCACAACATTCGCCATGAATGTTTTTGGGAGTAGTTTTCCGACCACAGCCATGAATATTAGACTGTTTGATCATCTTTGATCATCTTTGATCATTTGATGATGATTGCAGCCAACATCTTCACATTTTCGATCGGCACCTCATCAGTCACAACTCGCGTCGAAGCCGTGGGTAATGCAGAATCGGTGACCGCAGAGTCGAGAAACAAACCGCAGGGCGGGTGGGAATGATGAATGATGTGGAGAATGTATAGCAACCTTTGAAAGAAGAGTTGTTGCACGATTGCAAGAAACACATCAAGTCAAATTATGTTGATTTATGAATGATCCAGATGGTTTGGACATGTTGTAACCCATGGTTGTAAATTATATTATATAACCCAGTTAGAATCCCGTTGCAACATCTTACAAAATAGGATAGCTCAAGTTGAGACATCGCATACTTGGACTGCAATGATGGCCACCAACTAGCTCTCAGCGTGAAAGTGAAAAGTGTTATAATATAGATTGAACTGTGAGATTGAGCATGAACTAAAAATGCACGGGATCCAAAGATAACATAATCGTTTCGGATCATGACTGCCGCTTCTTGTAAGTCGAGTTCCAAATCAAAGGGTGTCTTCCCCGTCCGCAGTTGTTGAATCGAAACTTTTCCACAGCTTCGGTTGCTGACTGCGAAGTGCGGAGCAACATGTGGGTGATCGGTACCTGTTCCAGCGCTGCGCAGGACTTGCTATAGCGACATTTGAGCTCAAAAGATATCACCAAGCAGCATGCCGGTGAAGTTCAACAGAGCAAGCATGTGCACAAGATACATCATGATACATCTATTTCCGTCGACATTTCCACTGTGATTCAGATAATCCGAAAGAGTTTTTTAGAGTCCCAGGACAGGAAGTGGATTTCCACTCCCACAATCATAGTTGTCCACCATGGATCATGTAGAATCACCGTATACCGTATACCTTTCAAAAATTCAACGGCAGAAGCACAGAATATTCAACGTAAAACAACAGGCAGCAGGACAATCATCTTTCATACTTGCGAAACCTCTGGTTTCACATGGTTTTGCTGCAAGACAATTTCATAGATTTCGTCCGCTTTTCAAGAAATTGGATTCATTTGAAGGGACATCTACGGCTTTTTCAATAATAAACCATGGCCATTATTTCCAAATTGATCCAACTATACTATATATCTATATATATATACTGTATATATATATATTATATTATCATTATTATATATATAAATATTAAATGTACTATAGGCGTTTCAACCATCAAGCCAGTGAGAAACACATCACAAGTCCTGGGAGCGATGGCAGCATGGAGCCCATAGGCCGCTCCAAATCAGAGGGTGACGGGACGGGACGGGACGGGACCCGAGTTGTTCAACGATATAACACTGCCATGGTTAAAAGGATATGATATATATATATATGTAATATATATATATATGTGTATATATATATATATGTATGTATATGTATATATATATATAGTTGTTTTGTGTATTTTTCCGATTGATTGATGTATTCATGGTATTGGAAAACCCAATAATGTGGTAATCAGAACTGGAAATACCATTGGTTTACCAACTAATGCCTGAGTTCTGTTTATTCATTGTATTTTCCAATGTGGTAAACACACAAATAAACAATCCCCCCAAAAAACAAACCACTATAAATATCTATAAATTGGTGGTATAAACCATCACCAAAATGGAAGGTTTATTATTGGACTTACCCTGCATAAGATGAAAACGTTTCAACCGGAAGTGAATTGACGTAAATTGATCAAACTATGTTTGAATAACTGTTTATTTGACTTGTTTAAAATCATTTTGTGGACAGAAAACAACAATCTGATCAATTATTGGTGCATTCAAAGCATTCAAAGTGGCAATTTACTGCATTCTAACCCTGCATAAAATGAACACGTTTCAGCCGGAGACGGACCGAGGTAAATCGGTGAAACTATTTTTGGATAATTGCTTTCCGGCTTTCTACAAGGTTACTTCTGTGTGGACAGAAAACAGCAATTTGACAATTTTTTGATGCATTCAAGGTGGCACTTTACCATTACAACAGTGCACAAGATGAACGCATTTCAGCCGGAAGTGGACGGAGGTAGATTGATCAAACTATGTTGGGATGACTGTTTGTTTAACTTTTACAAATTAATTGTGGACAGAAAACAACAATTTGTCCAATTTTGGGTGCGTTCAAAGCATTTAAAGTCATTTGGAACCTTCCTTCCTTCATGCATCGGCAGATGTCTGCATATTATGTCAATTTTTATTGATCATGGGTAGTTTTTTTTGCAGTTTACACGCATATTCTGCATATTTGCAGTACTAGTACATGGAAGACACGGGACGGTCGAAAATTCCTCAAGAATTTTGGAGTTTTTGGGGTTTCAGGACTAAATAAATAGGCTTAGAATGACCGTCCGGGATATTCCGGGTTAGAATGCTTGCCGTCCATGAAACTTTTTCCAAAACGGCATTCTAACTTCCAGTCCGGCGGTATGTATATTATTGGCTATGTACATATATATATATATATACACATACATGTATTTATCTGATATTGCAAGATGGACTTTGGGATAGATTTGGGGACTTGGCGTGCCATGCGGTGCCTATTTCCACGATGGTCATGTGGAGGATTTGAAAATCCTGTTCCCCCAATATTATATACTCTACATTCACCCAAGTTTCCCCTTCCTGAAATATGGATTGATATAAACAATATTATCTTCTAATATATATATCAATCAAGAAAAAACACAATTCCAATACTAAACCGGGGGGAAGGAATTCCCCGTCAAATTTCATTTTCAATCATTTTGAGCTCAAATTAGGGACACCTTTCTTTACCAAGATTGGGAAAATGGCAAAATTGCCTGAGTGAACCTTGAGTATCCTCTAGTGTGAACTTGGCAGCACAAGCTGAATTCCTTCATCCGCTGCGAGAAGGACGCTCAACAGCGCTGACAAAGAAATCACTTGGGTAACATTTCTCAGATGTTCCTGAGCATTTGGAACTTAGTGCCACAGCGAGGCTTGGCTCAGCAAAGTTCTTCCAAAAGTTGGCTGCCAAGCTGCGGAGCAGCTTCCGCCCAACCCCATAAAATAGACACCACTCTCAGGGCTCCGGCCTAAAAAATGATCTATTATGGTACATGATAACCACCGGGACGCCGGGAATCGGTAATTTTACTGCTAAATTTACCTTCCTTGTACCTGGCAACCCTGGTTATCTGGTTGGTGGTTTCAACTTCATTTTTCATCCATAGAAATGGGTTGATGGTCCCCAATGACAAGCATATTTTTCAGGGGGTTGGCTCAGCCACCAAGCAGTTATGAGTTGGAATAGATATAAATTTGGGCAAAGTGATTTGGTGGGTTATTATTGTGTCTTACTATATCCATCTATTCCTACATCATACTGGGTGTCACCAAGTATCCCACAAACGTCACCAAATATCCTCATTACCTTCGGGGCACCACCTCAAGATGACTTGGGTAAACTGTTTTGAAACAACACCATCCCCATAAGAGACCACAATTGTGACAAACCGATCCAACAAATTGGCATTTCATTATTCAGATATATTCAGTATATTACATAAATTTACCCTCTGGTTATGACTAACATAGCCATGGTATAGATGGCCCATAGAAATAGATGCTTTACCTATTAATAGCATGGTGGATCTTTCCATGGCAAAATGTTAGTCATACCCAGAGGGTATATGGAGGTTTCCTAAAATAGGGGTACCCCCAAATCATCCATTTATAGATGGATTTTCCATGGCTATTATAAGTTGGGATGCTACAATTACACTCCCCATGGCCATCCCATAAGTTGGGATATCGCCACACGCCACACGCCAGGAGCCACAACTGCCATGAGGCTGTCTACACCAAAGAGTCGGGAGCCACAGGAGCGAACCTGAAATTGCAAAAACGAAGGCATAGTCGTGGATATTTAATCTGTATAAATATATATATATAGATATGACATGATATGACCATTTGTCAAAAATAGTTGTTTAGAAGTTTAGTATTGGTTGTTGATAATTCATCTGGGTCTACTGTTTTTTATATACAGATACTGATATGTATATAAAATTATATGAAGATATGAAGGGTGACTATTGCAGATTCGCGGTTCACTTTTCAGATAGTTTTTCACCCCGAAGAACCGGATGAATCCCGATTGATTGATATGTTTTAGATGGGAAAAACGCCAGAAAACATGAGCATCTATACACGTATATATATACATACACTATGGATATGATACATCATATGTATATATATATATACATATATATACACACATATGTATGTATGTATATATATATATATATGCATACATGCCAAAACTTAAAGATAACCAAAATTTGCGATCCCTAGGACCTCAGGTTGTGAAACATACCCACTGAGAAATGGCCAACGTGATACATCTTGATCATCATTTGGGGGTTTCCATAAATGGGATATCCAATAGCTGGATGGTTTATAAGAGAAAATCCTACTAACATAGATGATCTGGGGCTAGGCCTATTTTAGGAAAACCCCCATTTCAGAATGCTACAAAGATACTACCCTCCGGCTATTTAACATAGCCATGGTATAGATGGCCCATAGAAATAGATGGTTTACCTGGGTTTACCTATTAAAAATGGTGGATCTTTCCATGGCTATGTTAGTCATAACCAGATGGTATGTTTACATTTCCGATGCATCTGAAATCTGCGAGGTCATCTGGATGCTTCGCAATCCATCAGCAGCCCTTTGGCGGGTCAGACTAACGTCGAGCGTCTTTAGGATGGAGGAGCTGGGATGATATCAACAACACAACTCTCAAGGGAAATCATAAACCGACAATGTGATATATATATATATATATAAATCCCACTAAATCCCACTAAAATCCCCCAAAAAACTATCTACTGATGGTAGATGTCTCTGTTTTGATCTTTCAGATAGATGGGATATTTTTAAATATCATTAGAGACAATGGGATTTAAACATATTTCTAAAACTAACAATGTGAGATTTTTGATCAGACACATCGGCGCCCCGCAATGAAACGGTTCTTTTGAATGGAACTATGATAAACCACTGGATTTTGAGATACATTACTTTCAGACAAAGCCATATCCCACAAGTATTGTCATGTGAGCCTTTTCTTTTGCCAACAGAAATTGAAATGGTCAGCTATGCAGCAAGGAAATGGACCTCACTTAGCAAGTTGTACCATCTGGTTATTTAACATAGCCATGGAAAATCACAATTTTCAATAGGTAAACCATCTATAAATGGGCCATTTTCCATGGCTATGTTAAATAACCAGAGGGTAAATGGTTCTTCCATGTTCTTCCATGTGCTTTTCTGACTTCAAAGTTTCCATGAATGAAGTCATGCCTATGCAAAACAACTTGGTATATCATATCATGGGCATATTTTCGGTGTAAACTTCCCCCGGCCTAACCTACCGGATGGGCAGCGATTTGATTTTGATTTAATATCCTTACGTTTGGGAACGTTCGGTGTGTACCTACGTCTTCAAAATGATTGAAAATTTTCATGAAACTTCTGCCTTCCGTTCATCCACTACCTAGGACCTAGATCACCTATGTATTTTTTGATGCACAATTGTCTACTTCACCAATCAATACAAATCACCGAAATGTAGCACCAGCTAAGGTCAAGATAAGACTCGACACTTGGGTCAGATTCGGTTGTAAAGTCAAATGGGGCCCAATTTTGGGGTTTCATCTTGAATCTGTGACTGTAAGCAGATACCAAAAATAGAACCCATGAATCGAAACCACAAATCATCCAAAAATAATCCACAAATCGAGCCATGTAAACACCACAAGCATCCAAAAGCCATTTAAACAAATTAAGAACATCCATGAATGACTAAAGATAGATCCTCCATGAATGACTTGTTGCTTCGTCTGGATCTTAAGGCACTCTCTTCCGTTCCGGGCCCTCCATGACGCATTACCTGCGACCCAGCTTGAGACCTGAAAGGCGGGCAACTGGTTGGATAGGTAACTTGTAATTTTCATAGGGATTCCTTCTATGGATTATGATAATCCCATATGATCCCTATATATTGGCTAGATTTGGATAGTACATGTTAGTAATTGTTAGTGCAATCCCCGAACCAATCATCAACCGACCGGGGTTTTGAACGTTGCTCCATTGGTTTGCTGCAAATTTTGGTGTGTAATGCAGCGAAAAAGTGCTTCGATTCGATTCTCGATCATCCGCCAGACTATGATTTCCATAAATAGATTACATCGTACCAGATTCACGATTGTCCTTGCTTTGAAGGCCATATTAAGACAGAAGAACCACTGGAACGCTCAGTTTTCAACCACTGCTGATAGCGGGGCCCGGATCAGCCGTGAAGGTCAGAATGGCAGCCCCGCAGATTGGAAGAGGATGCAGTTCTGGTGCCGCCGGGTGGACGTGCCGAAGATTGTGGTTTCTGAATCAACACTATTTTCCGGTGTCATCAAGCATGGCAATCAAATATCCTATGAGATCCTATGTAAATGGAAGTTTTAATCCGAACATCATCTATCAATCAAGGATTTTCGCCACTTTTGATTGCAGGAGGGTAGACATTCAACCACTGTAAAGACTGGAATTTCACTAACATGTATTATTGTGTTTAGTGGTGATAGAACCAATGGAGATACAGTGGATCGCCAGAATTTCGTGAAGTTTTTTCAAAGCTGCTGCTACTGGGGTACTTAATGGGTACCTATTTTCAGTGAACATCCATTGGTCCATTGCGATGATCATTGAACTCCTAGCCGATTCCTCTCGCCTTAGTTAAGGGATGTTAAGGGTAGCTGCTGGTCGTGAATTTTCTCTGCGACACATGTGAGTGGATCATTTCACTCCGCTGGAAGCGGAAAACTGGATTCCGTTTGCCTTGAAATTGCCAGGGAGAGTATGAAGAGACCATGTGTAAATCACCTTTCATTAGTGTCCTTGGGGCCATGGTAAAACATGACACAGAATGAATATCAATATTTGACGATTCGCATCTGACACATCATCGATAGTCCAAGGGGACAACCAATCTTGATATCCAAGATGAATTATGATGATAAGTGATGACAATTACCTGGGGAATCCATGGAAATCCTGGGAACATGTCGTGTCCATGTGTCCAAAATTACTGAATATTACTGGATATTACTGGACTCCTCAGGTTGACGATGATCTCCGAAAAAAACTTCTGGCCATCAGTTCCAGGCGTTCTGTCGGTCACCACGCGGCTAGTACCGGGCTTTTTTGGTGGCTTGTTAGTTCATTGCTGTGTGGCAGCAAAATGGAGGATATCAGGGTTGCTGAGTGGTTCTTGGTTCGTGTTTTGTGTGAGGGGTCAACTTCAATGGTGTTGACATTGGTCGCACTTTACGCCTGAGTTGGAGCAAAATCTAATTGTTGTAGACTAGTTTGACGCAGATGGTACACAAATCTATTCGAAATTCACAAGAGGCCCCCTTTGTAGGGTAAAGGTCAGGTCACGCCCCCTTTGTATACCCAAATGGCGCATGAAATGTCATGGTGAACACGGCATCAACCTAGGCCAAAGGATCCTGGTTTCTGACAAACCTTGCAACTAGTGCAACTGGGCCACTGGAATTTGGGTTATGAATTTGCATGAAAAAAACGACTGAGTGTGTGGAGAGTGCGACTTCACTACTCTTCCTGGTGGTTCTTCCTTTCCACCTATCTATATAAGGTGTTGATGATGTCAAGTTTTTGTTTTCATACTATTCAATCCGCCAACCACTCGATTGATATTGATGTTTTTTAGATGCATATGTTAATTCTTACTGGAGATGTTCCCATGTTGTTCGCATGATACCCGCATTTTCTGGTTTGAGACATGTTGAAACCTTCTACAAATCTCTCCTCCCTGTTTGTAGACACCCAAGAAATCTTTGTTCTGGTGAATCTATACTTGGGGATCCCATTCAGATCTTATTTTTGACATGTGAACCCGGAAAACTTGGTATCGGTGCCATGGCCCCCCATCTGCCCAGCTTCACTGCTCTGGGCAAGCAAGTGGATGATAATGCTCGGAGGTGAGGCTATTCCTCTTCAGGGGGGTGGCGGGTGGCTCAGTTTTCTCATGTGAAAAACCAAACATGGACTGTTTTTGATGGATAATTTAAGCAATAGTAAACTATCCCAATAGTAAACCATAAATGGATGGTATAAACCATCAAAATATTGGTGATTTACTTTTGCTTTCCAAAAAAAAATACAGCTTATTTCCAAGAGCACGTCATTGATAGGGTTATCTTCCCACTGACCAGTGAATATGGAACACTTGGATGGGCCGTGGTTTGATGCTAGGCTTTTTCAACGGCCGACTATATTCTGGGTAAGCATTGGTGAAGTTCATAAACCTGTGTTGGTTTGTGGTTATTTTGATGGGGGCATGACAGGCAGCATGTCAGGAAAGCTGCTGAAGATTCGCTTCTTTTTGGCAGGGTATCAATGATTGGTACAAGAGATAACCCCTAAGCCCCTCAGGAACAGGTGGTTGACCTTCATGCCATGAAAATGCATAGAACTTAATTATTCCGCATGGTCACTGTGAGCTCCTTTCAGTTACTGGATTTAGATATACTCAGTCTTTGTTTGAAGAATGTTCCTCTTGATACTATCAGAACATTATCCAAGACGGAACATTTCGGCCACATACAGTGGAAGTATAGTTTCCCCTGACACCTTCCCTGTGACACTTTCTGGTGTTGGAACTTTTCTGCATTTTGTTCCACCCAACTTTGGAACCCATGTTCGAAGAAGGATGATGTTGGGCATTTGAATGGTCGATCCCAATTGAGTATAGCAGAAGTTTAAAACAACCCTTGGGGCCCAGTTTTGTTGGTCATTGTTGGGGATTTGGATTGACGCCAATTTTTGGGTACCCAACTTTGACTCATACTGGGTATAGTATGGTACAGTATTACTGCTGATTGCCCAAAAATTCGAGAAAGGTGAACTTCGAATGTTCCTCAAACATGCTGGTGGTTTCAAATATCCCAAAAATGTCCTTCGATGATCCCCATGGCATTTGTGGCCATGGCCATCCCCGCAGGCGAAAGGAACTGGAAACCAGGAACTGCCAAGAGGCCTGACCTTGGCACCAGCTTTTGCTCCAGGTTCTGAAGAACACAATCATACACAATCCCTGATTTGAGCAGACCAAGATGAAGATGCATTTGAAGATATTTGAAGATGTGAGACTCACATCAAGAACGAAACAAAAACATGAGCCAAGGGGCCTCGGTTATTTTCAAACAAACATCATGATTCAATGATGGTTTCCCAGCTTTATTGTATGCATCACTGACTTCTTTTATGGTCCAAAACCTGCATCGCAGGCGTCCCGGGTTGGAAGTTTGTTGAGCCACCGGACTGGTTTTTCAGAGCTGTGCCCTGACATATAAAACCAAGAGCTACTTTATCCAGTCGTTTGGAGCGATTTGAAGCGCTGAAGGAGTTCCCCAAGCACATGATAATCATCTGATAGTATTGAAATGTATTGAATGTTTGGGTTTGAGTATCGTAAATGTTTGGCTTTTAATTCTTAAGGTATGCCAAAAAAAGAATCGTCACTGCAGCGAGCTCAAATCTCAGCTACGTTGCAACGAGTGGGTCATCCCGCAGATTGAATGTGTCAGGTCGTAACATTAAGTGGTGTTCCATCCCTTTTTTCAATACAGGCCCATCAGGCCCCTTGATTGCTAGCACTATGACCTAGTGCCCCTAGTGCCCCTCCCCTATCCATTTCGTCAATGTTCGTCATTTTCGCCTTCAGATCCTTCAACTGTTGGGAGTTGAGCCGATTAAACTTCAGGATGTCCAACCAAACATGGGGTTTTTGCATCACAAAATGACCAGTTTCAGAGGATTGGATTTAGGGATTATGTGACATAAAACCATCGTTTTTTCCATCCAATATAAGCCTCATAAAAAGGGTTTCTGCAGTTTCCAGTTCATTTTCCCTTGGGAATCCATCTTGATTCATCGCCAGCTCTTGGTCTTTCTTGGGAAGCTGGAACATGAGCCTTGGAGCTCAGAGGGATCTGGGGGATTAACATGGAATCGCGGCAGCCAAAAACATACCCCAATTGTTGTTTTGTTTTTTTATTCTTCAAACGTAAGGACAAATAACATGTTAAAACATAGGCAAAACATCATACATCATCTATCAATGAGTCATTTTCCATCATTTTCCATCATTTTCCATCATTTTCCATCATTGTTCATCATTTTCCATCATTTTCCATATGTTAAATAACCAGAGGGTACTCTTTTATCATTCTGAAGACAAAGAATTCAGCAAGTTCATCCATTGGGGAACCAGCAGATTTTATCAGGTGAAAGTCATAAAATAGCTGGTAAATGGACCTTTAATCCTCCCAAATATATATATGAAAAACGAGGTTTTTGATCCATAGCCATAATGTTTTTCAGTATCTACTCTAGGACTCTAGGGATGGTTGACCCGAAGCTCGCTTCATCGCCAGCATCAGACCCGAGTTTGGGACGTTGGTGGATTTTCAGGAACGGGGCCTCCAACATATTTTCCATAATATATACCCTCTGGTAAACTAACATAGCTATTGAAAGATCCACCATGCTATTAATGGGAAAATCAACTATTTCTATGGCAATTTTCAATAGCGAACTGTTAAATTACCAGAGGGTATATATATATATATATGGGATCATCATCCCATCTGACGAACTCATATTTTTCAGAGGGGTAGGGCTCAACCACCAACCAGTTCAGTTTTTCGGCAATTTCCTCGCAAATTTCCAGGTTGATGGAAGAAGCTCGCCTGCGCCAGAGGGAGATTCAGCAGCTTCGACAGGCGGCTGCCTGGGGGTTGTTGGCGCCTCCCTCGCTGGGGTCGTCGAAAAAGGTGGATTTACTGCACGTCTATCTATGTTCTATACAGGTAAACTTTGGGTTTTACATGGATTGACTATGTTTCTGGGTAAATCCCAGGTTGGCTATCTCACACTCCCGATATTTTTTTTGTTGTCTGCAAAATATACCGACCAACAACTCATGGCAAGGTATCTAATATTGGCCATGTACTATGACAAATATTGCTGCAAGAAGTTCGGGTGGTTGGGTGGCCATTTCACTTATCGCCAAGACGGGGAAATGGACCATGTCTATTGAATAAACCATGGGAATATGGTGATATATGGTGATATATGGTGATATATGGTGATATATGGTGATATATGGTGATATATGGTGATATATTGTGATATTGGCCAAGCATGATATGGTTCTTTCTGAAAATCGGATAGCCCAAAAGCGATCGTTTGAGGGGAAGGAGATTTCACCAGACACAGAGATGGTATCATTCTGCGTAATTTCCTGGCTATGTTGATGGGAAAAAGTTGTAACATATATTTATTTGAACATATCACGTATCTCAACCAATACATGGATTCTTCTCCACAGTAGATTTTTTAAAGCCCAGCTATGATTTATATATTGTAGAGCTTCGCACACCGGCGATGCCTGTAGGGGTCGAGAGAGGGGGATTGCATCTGAACTTGCGGACATGACATGCTGCGAGCTGCATCTTCGTTGTCGTCATCGTCATTGTCGTCGTCGTCGTTGTCGTTGTTGTCGTCGTCGTCGTTGTTGTTGTTGTTGCTTCTGGTCCTCCTTCTCGTTCTCGTTCTTCTTCTTGTTCTCGTTGTCGTTGTCGTTGTCCTTGTTGTCGTCGTTGTCGTCATTGTCGTCGTTGTCGTCGTTGTCGTTGTTGTCGTCGTCTTCGTCGTCGTCGGCGTCGTCGTCGTCGTCGTGGTTGTTGTTGTTGTTGTTGTTGTTGTTGTTGTTGTTGTTGTTGTTATAGCTGTTGCTGCTTGGTCCTGTTGTCGTTGTCGTTGTTATCTTTGTAGTTGGTACTTTTTGCAAACCCCCAAAATCGTCAAATCGACGGTTTTTGCAAACCCCCAAAAAGCGTCAAATAGGCGGTGTTTTCGTGATTTTTCACATTCTCGGAACAAAAAAACACCGTAAATACCGATGTTTTTGGCTCCGCGCCAACGCAAAACCACGGTATTTACGAGGTTTTGAGCCTCTGCTAGCAAAAATCACGGTATTTACAGTGTTTTGTGGCCCGGGCCTAGCAAAAACACTGGTATTTACGCAGTTTCCTGCATGTTGTCAGAAGATTTTTTTGGATGCCAAAGGCACAAAAACATTGTAAATTACACGATTTTTATGCGTGGACAGTACCAAAAAAAACAGGAAAATTGACCAAAAATCGACCAAAAAACGCCCAACAAGGACCCCCAAAACGCATCTTCAAATTTTACCCTCTTTTTTCCCACCCCGAACCCCCAAAAACGTGAAAACCCCAGCAGGCTGAAGGATTTTAGGGGAGGGTCGGCGGCAGGGGCGCGCCCCCGGGTAGCTAAAGCTATGCTTAGCTTCCCCACACTACACGGCGAGGCATCGCCGGATTTAAGGGCTAACGCCCCTCGTCGGCTCCGCCGGATTTCTCGGCCCTCCATTTCATCGCAGTGTGGGGGCTGGAAAGCTTTTGGATGGGGACCTGCTTCAGAAATATATTCCTTACGTTTTTTGAAAAAAAAAAGAACAGGAACTTTGTTGGAAATAGACGGCTTTTTTGGGGAGCAAGTGAGTGCCCGAAAGCTCCTGCCAAGGGTTTTTCCCGAAGAACTGCTGCCAATTTCAACTTGTGACTTCATGTCAAGACGCCTCTGTGCAAAGACTTCTCTGTGTAAAAGCTTTTGTGTGTAAAAGTTTCTGTGTGTAAAAACCACTTTGTGTAAAGACTTCTTTGTGTAAAAGCTTCTATGTGTGAAAGCTTCTCTGTGTGAAATGTCTGTGTAAAGATTTCACTGTGTGTAAAAGCTTCGGTGTGTAAAAACTCTCTATGTAAAGTGTAAAGGCTTCTCTGTGTAAAAGCCTCTGTGTGTAAGCGCGTCTGTGTGTGAAAGCTATATATCTGTGTAAAGACTTCTTTGTGTAACAGCTTCTGTGTGTAAAGGCTCCTAGACGTTTGTGTGCAAAAGCTCCTTGGAGTAAAGACTTCTCTGTGTAAAACCTTCTGTGTGTAAAAAGCTCCTTTGTGTAAAGACTTCTCTGTGTAAAAGCCCCTGTGTGTGTAAATGCTTTTGGGTGTAAAAGCTCCTCTGTGTAAAGGCTTCTCTGTGTAAAAAAAGCTTCTGTGTGCAAACACGTCTGTGTGTAAAAACCCTCTCTGTCAGGCCTTCTTCGTGTAAAAAGTTTTGTGTGAAAAAGCTCCTAGACGTTTGTGTGCAAAAGCTCCTTAGGGTAAAGACGTCTCTGTGTAAAACCTTCTGTGTGTAAAAAGCTCCTTTGTGTAAGGACTTCTTTGTGTAAAAGCCCCTGTGTGTGTAAAAGCTTGCTGTGTGTAAACGCTTTTGTGTGTAAAAGCTCCTCTGGCTGAAGGCTTCTCTGTGTAAAAGCTTTTGCGTGTAAAAGTTGCTGTGTGTAAAAACCACTTTGTGTAAAGACTTCTTTGTGTAAAAGCTTCTGTGTGTGAAAGCTTCTCTGTGTGAAAGCGCGTCTGTGTAAAGATTTCACTGTGTAAAATTCTCTGTGTAAACGCTTCTCTGTGTAAAAGATTCTGTGTGTAAACGCGTCTGTGAATGAAAGCTATATGTATCTGTGTAAAGACTTCTTCGGGGAACAGCTTCTGTGTGCAAAGGCTCCTAGACGTTTGTGTGCAAAAGCTCCTTAGAGTAAAGACTTCTCTGTGTAAAACCTTGCGGCCAGGTTTTGGCAAAAACGGCCGTTTCCCAATGATCCCAGAAGAGAAATTCAATAGCCGGCCGAGGGGCCGCCAAATGGCAGAAATTTGCTTCCAAAAGGCTCCCGGCCAGGATTTGGCCAAAAACGGCCGTTTCCCAATGATCCCAGAAGAGAAATTCAATAGCCGGCCGAGGGGCCGCCAAATGGCAGAAATTTGCTTCCAAAAGGCTCCCGGCCAGGATTTGGGCAAAAACGGCCGTTTCCCAATGATCCCAGAAGAGAAATTCAATAGCCGGCCGAGGGTCCGCCAAATGGCAGAAATTTGCTTCCAAAAGGCTCCCGGCCAGGATTTGGCCAAAAACGGCCGTTTCCCAATGATCCCAGAAGAGAAATTCAATAGCCGGCCGAGGGGCCGCCAAATGGCAGAAATTTGCTTCCAAAAGGCTCCCGGCCAGGATTTGGCCAAAAACGGCCGTTTCCCAATGATCCCAGAAGAGAAATTCAATAGCCGGCCGAGGGACCGCCAAATGGCAGAAATTTGCTTCCAAAAGGCTCCCGGCCAGGATTTGGCCAAAAACGGCCGTTTCCCAATGATCCCAGAAGAGAAATTCAATAGCCGGCCGAGGGGCCGCCAAAAGGCCGAAATTTGCTTCCAAAAGGCTCCCGTGTGTAAAAAGCTCCTTTGTGTATAGACTTCTGTGTGTAAAAGCCCCTGTGTGTGTAAAAGCCTGCTGTGTGTAAATGCTTTTGTGTGTAAAAGCTCCTCTGTGTGAAGGCTTCTCTGTGTAAAAGCTTCTGTGTGCAAATGCGTCTGTGTGTAAAAACCCCTCTGTGTAAAGACGTCTTCGAGTAAAAAGTTCTGTGTGAAAAAGCTCCTAGACGTTTGTGTGCAAAAGCTCCTTGGAGTAAAGACTTCTCTGTGTAAAACCTTCTGTGTGTAAAAAGCTCCTTTGTGTAAGGACTTCTCTGTGTAAAAGCCCCTGTGTGTGTAAAAGCTTGCTGTGTGTAAACGCTTTTGTGTGTAAAAGCTCCTCTGTGTGAAGGCTTCTCTGTGTAAAAGCTTCTGTGTGCAAACGCGTCTGTGTGTAAAAAGCCCCTTAGAGTAAAGACTTCTCTGTGTAAAAGCTTCCGTGTGTAAAAAGCTCCTTGGAGTAAAGACTTCTCTGTGTAAAAGCCCCTGTGTGTGTAAAAGCTTGCTGTGTGCAAATGCTTTTGTGTAAAAGCTCCTCTGTGTAAAGGCTTCTCTGTGTAAAAGCTTCTGTGTGCAAATGCGTCTGTGTGTAAAAACCCCTCTGTGTAAAGACTTCTTCGCGTAAAAACTTCTGTGTGAAAAAGCACCTAGATATTTGTGTGCAAAAGCTCCCTAGAGTAAAGACTTCTCTGTGTAAAACCTTCTGTGTGTAAAAAGCTCCTTTGTGTAAAGACTTCTCTGTGTAAAAGCCCCTGTGTGTGTAAAAGCCTGCTGTGTGTAAATGCTTTTGTGTGTAAAAGCTCCTCTGTGTGAAGGCTTCTCTGTGTAAAATAAGTTTCTGTGTGCAAACGCGTCTGTGTGTAAAAACCCCTCTGTGTAAAGACTTCTTCGTGTAAAAGCTTCTGTGTGTAAAGGCTCCTAGACGTTTGTGTGCAAAAGCTCCTTAGAGTAAAGACTTCGCTGTGTAAAACCTTCTGTGCGCAAAAAGCTCCTTTGTGTAAAGACTTCTCTGTGTAAAAGCCCCTGTGTGTGTAAAAGCTTCTGTGCGACTCCTCCCTCCAGCTTTCTTTCGGGTCACGCTGTCGTCCAGTTTCAATCTGCAACATTGTTTCCAGTTTCAATCTGCAACATTGTTTCTTGTGGAAGAAGGCAAAGAACAGGTGAAAGCATCGCAGTTTAAAAAATTGAACATAAACAGCGCACAAAGTGTTGTAATTTACAGCATTTTGCGCTGTCAGATGGCAAGAACCCGCGTAAATACCACAGTTTTAGTCCCCGAAAGTGGCTAAAACACTGTTATTTACAGGGTTTCGTTCACGTCACGATCTTCGATTTTTTGGGAAACGCGTAAATACCAGCGTTTTTTCCGTTCATCAAGGCGAAAAATCGGTTCAGAAAGGGAAGAAAATGCTGTAATTTACAGGGGTTTGGCGCCGCCACGGGCAAAAAACTGCGTAAATACCAGCGTTTTGGCGTCCAAAAGTGGCCAAAACACCGCTATTTACAGTGTTTCGTGCCTTCCACGTTTTCTTGAAATTGCAAAAACACTGTGAATACCAGCAGTTTTTGCGATCAACACGCCAAAAATGCTGTAATTTACAGTGTTTTTTTGCTTGGCTTTCAAAAACACTGGTATTTGCGGTGTTTTGTGCATCTTGGGTCCAAAAAGTATTGGTATTTACAGCATTTTCTGCGTTTTTGCATGGCTCCCGCAAAAGACGTTAAAACGCAAAAATGCTGTAATTTACAGCATTTTGTGACTTTCGAAAAGCGAAAAATCGTCCGAAAAATGTGTCAAAACGGCGCTTTTTTCCGATTTTAGGTACCCTCAAAACGGGGGGGGGGGAATGCTCTTGGAGACGCTGATGAGCGACCCGGATCCCGGCCAAAAAGCTCTCCCCCACCCTCCTGAAGGATTTTTGGTGTTTTTCGGGGCCCGGCGTCGGAGGGTCGGCGGCTTGGGGCGCGCCTCACCTTAGAGCTCTAGTCGCTCTGGGACGCTCGTGACGCATTTGTCAGCGTACTCGTGTGGAGCCGGCGGAGCCGAATTTTTGGGCTGACGCCCCTCGTCGGCTCCGCCGGACCACTCGGCCCTCCATTTCATCGCAGTGTGGGCGTGAAAGTTACTGAATGAGGACCTGCTTCAGAAATATATTCCTTAGGTTTTTTGGAACATATTTGTTGGAATAGACGATTTTTTGGGGAGCAAGTGAGTTCCCGAAAGCTCCTGCGAAGGGTTTTTCCTAAAGAACTGCTGCCGATTTCAACTTGTTACTTCGTGTAAAGGCACCTCTGTGCAAAGACTTCTCTGTGTAAAAGCTTTTGTGTGTAAAAGTTTCCGTGTGTAAAAGATTCTCTGTGTAAAGACTTCTTTGTGTAAAAGCTTCTCTGTGTGAAATTGTGAAAGCACGTCTGTGTAAAGATTTCTCTGTGTGTAAAAGCTTCCGTGTGTAAAAACTCTCTGTGTAAAGGCTTCTCTGTGTAAAAGTTTCTGTTTGTAAACGCGTCTGTGTGTTAAAGCTCTCTGTGTAAAGACTTCTTTGTGTAACAGCTTTTGTGTGTAAAAGCTCCAAGACATTTGTGTGAAAAAGCTCCTCAGAGGAAAGACTTCTCTGTGTAAAACCTTCTGTGTGTAAAAAGCTGCTCTGTGTAAAGGCTTCTCTGTGTAAAAGCCCCTGCGTGTGTAAAAGCTTGCTGTGTGTAAACTCTTTGGTGTGTAAACGCTCCTCTGTGTAAAGGCTTCTCTGTGTAAAAGCTTCTGTGTGCAAACGCGTCTGTGTGTAAAAAGCCCTCTGTGTAAAGACTTCTTCGTGTAAAAACTTCTGTGAGTAAAAGATCCTAGACGCTTGTCTGAAAAAGCACCTTAGAGTAAAGACTTCTCTGTGTAAAACCTTCTGTGTGTAAAAAGCTCCTTTGTGTAAAGACTTCTCTGTGTAAAAGCCCCTGTGTGTGTGGGTAAAGGCTTCTGTGCGTCTCCTCCCTCCAGCTTTCTTTCGGGTCACGCTGTCGTCCAGTTTCAATCTGCAACGTTGTTTTTTGTGGAAGAGTGCAAAATAATGCAAAGAACATGTGAAAGCATCGCGCGTTTAAAAATTGAACATAAACAGCGCACAAAGTGCTGTAATTTACAGCATATTGCGCTGTCAGCTGGCAAGAACCCGCGTAAATACCACAGTTTTAGTCCCCCAAAGTGGCTAAAACACTGGTATTTACAGGGTTTCGTTCACGTCACGATCTTCGATTTTTTGGGAAACGCGTAAATACCAGCGTTTTTTGCGTTCATCAAGGCAAAAAAAGGGTTCAAAAAGTGCAAAAAATGCTGTAATTTACAGGGGTTTGGCGCCGTCATGGGCAAAAAACTGTGTAAATACCAGCGTTTCAGCGTCCAAAAGTGGCTAAAACACCGCTATTTACAGTGTTTCGTGCCTTCCACGTTTTCTTGAAATTGCAAAAACAGTGTAAATACCAGCATTTTTTGCGATCAACTTGCCAAAAATGCTGTAATTTACACTGTTTTTTTGCTTTGCTTTCAAAAACACTGGTATTTGCAGTGTTTTGTGCATCTCGGGTCTAAAAAGTATTGGTATTTACAGCATTTTCTGCGTTTTTGCATGGCTCCCGCAAAAGACGTTAAAACGCAAAAATGCTGTAATTTACAGCATTTTGTGACTTTCGAAAAGTTGAAAATTGTCCGAAAAATGTGTCAAAACGGCACTTTTTTCCGATTTTAGGTACCCTCCAAACGGGGGGGGGGGCCTTTTGCTCTTGGAGACGCTTATGAGCGACCCGGATTCCGGCCAAAAAGCTCTCCCCCACCCTCCTGAAGGATTTTTGGTGTTTTTCGGGGCCCGGCGTCGGAGGGTCGGCGGCTTGGGGCGCGCCTCACCTTAGAGCTCTAGTCGCTCTGGGACGCTCGTAGGGCAAGCCACTCGTGTGGAGCCGGCGGAGCCGAATTTAAGGGCTGCCGCCCCCTGCCGCCGACCCCTGGCATCTCCTGAACAAGGAGAGCCCTGAACAAGGGCCGGTCGGGCGCTCAGCAAACAGTACGTAGTCTCCGGAACAAGGAGAACCCCGAACAGGGGTTAGTTTTTTCGATCCACGTGTAGAGTGTGGAGTGTAAAATGTGGAGTATGAAGTGTGGAGTGTAGAGTGTGAGTGCGGAGAGTGTCAATTGTAGACTGTGAGACTGAAGTGTGGAGTGTGGAGTGTAGAGTGTGGAGTGTGGAGTACAAGTACCAAGTGTAGAGTGGAAAGTGTGGAGTGGAAAGTGTGGAGTGTAAAGGGCGGAGTGTAAAGTGTAGAGCGGAAAATGTGGAGTCTAAAAGGGGGAAGTGTAAAGTGTGGAGTGTAATGTGTTGTGGAGTGTTGGAGTGTAGAGGGTGGAATGGAAAGTGTGGAGCGTAAAGGGGAGTCCGGAGTGTGGAGTGTGGAGTGTACAGTGTCAAGTGTGGAGTGCAAAGTGTAGAGTGTGGAGTCTAAAGTGTAGAGTGTAAAGTGTGGAGTGTAAAGTGTGGAGAGTAATGTTGAGTGTGGAGTCTAAAGTGGGGAGTGTGGAGTGTAGAGTGTAAAGTGTGGAGTGTAAAGTGTAGAGTGTGGAGTCGAAAGTTGGGAGTGTGAAGTGTAGGGTGTGGAGTGTCAAGTGTAGAGCGCAAAGCGTGGAGTGCAAACTTTGGAGCGTAAAGCGTGGAGTGTAAAGTGTGGAGTCGAAAGTGTGGAGTGTAGAGTGTGGAGTGTGGAGTACAAAAAGTGGAGTGCAAAGAATGGACATGCAACTGTGGAGTGTAAAGTGTGGAGTGTAAAGTGTAGAGTACAAAGTGAGGAGTGTAAAGAATGGACATTAAACTGTGGAGTGTAAAGTGTGGAGTGTAAAGCGTAGAGTACAAAGTGAGGAGTGTAAAGTGTGGAGTGTAGAGTGTGGAGTGTAAAGTGTTGAGTGTAAAGTGTGAAGTGTGGAGTGTAAAGTGTTGAGGGTAAAGTGCGAAGTGTGGAGTGTAAAGTGTAGGGTGTAAAGTGTGGAGTGTTAAGTGGGGAGTGTAAAGTGTGGAGTGTAAAGTGTGGAGTGTAAAGTGTGGAGCGTAAAGTGCAGAGTGTGGAGGTAAAAGTGTGGAGTGTGGAGTGTAGAGTGTGGAGTCTGGATCGGCGGGGTGCTCCGCGGACGCGCTCCCCCTGCCAAACCGTGACTTTACCCGCGACAGCTGCGGTCCAAGCTGGAGTCCAAGCAGCTGGCTTTTGTGCTGCACGGCTCCGGTCAAGGGACCTCCTCGCAGGGCTCAAACACCATGGCAGTGAAGGACGGAGCGGGCCCGCGGCCGGCAGCCCAGACTAGAAACTAGCTTCAAACCTTGCTTTTACTTGCTTTCCTACTCTGCCAACTGCCACCTTGCCTGCGTTGTCTGACAGCTGGCTTTTGTGCTGCACGGCTCTGGTCAAGGGACCCCCTCGCAGGGCTCAAACACCATGGCAGTGAAGGACGGAGCGGGCCCGCGGCCCGTAGCGCAGAGTGCCAAACGTTACTCTCTGAACCGAGAAACTGAGGTCCAAACCGTGACTTCCAAGGACCCTGTCGCAGGGCTAAAACACGCGACAGCTGCGGTCCAAGCTGGAATCCAAGGACCCTGTCGCAGGGCTAAAACACCATGGCAGTGAAGGACGGGCCTGCGTTGTCTTGCAGCTGGCTTTTGTGCTGCACGGCTCCGGTCAAGGGACCCCCTCGCAGGGCTCAAACACCATGGCAGTGAAGGACGGAGCGGGCCCGCGGCCCGTAGCCCAGAGAAACGTTACTCTCTGAACCGAGAAACTGAGGTCCAAACCGTGACTTCCAAGGACCCTGTCGCAGGGCTAAAACACGCGACAGCTGCGGTCCAAGCTGGAGTCCAAGGACCCTGTCGCAGGGCTAAAACACCATGGCAGTGAAGGACGGGCCTGCGTTGTCTTGCAGCTGGCTTTTGTGCTGCACGGCTCCGGTCAAGGGACCCCCTCGCAGGGCTCAAACACCATGGCAGTGAAGGACTGAGCGGGCCCGCGGCCCGTAGCCCAGAGTGCCAAACGTTACTTTCTGAACCGACAAGAAACTGAGGTCCAAACCGTGACTTTACCCGCGACAGCTGCGGTCCAAGCTGGAGTCCAAGGACCCTGTCGCAGGGCTAAAACACCATGGCAGTGAAGGACGGGCCTGCGTTGTCTTGCAGCTGCATGGCTTTCGTGCTGCACGGCTCCGGTCAAGGGACCCCCTCGCAGGGCTCAAACACCAGGGCAGTGACGGACGGATTGGGCCCGCGGCCCGTAGCCCAGAGTGCCAAACGTTACTTTCTGAACCGACAAGAAACTGAGGTCCAAACCGTGACTTTACCTGCGACAGCTGCGGTCCAAGCTGGAGTCCAAGGACCCTGTCGCAGGGCTAAAACACCATGGCAGTGAAGGACGGGCCTGCGTTGTCTTGCAGCTGGCTTTTGTGCTGCACGGCTCCTGTCAAGGGACCCCCTTGCAGGGCTCAAACACCATGGCAGTGACGGACGGATTGGGCCCGCGGCCCGTAGCCCAGAGTGCCAAACGTTACTCTCTGAACCGACAAGAAACTGAGGTCCAAACCGTGACTTCCAAGGACCCTGTCGCAGGGCTAAAGCACCATGGCAGTGAAGGACGGATTGGGCCCGCGGCCCGTAGCCCAGAGTGCCAAACGTTACTTTCTGAACCGACAAGAAACTGAGGTCCAAACCGTGACTTTACCCGCGACAGCTCCGGTCCAAGCTGGAGTCCAAGGATCCTGTCGCAGGGCTAAAACTCCATGGCAGTGAAGGACGGATTGGGCCCGCGGTCCGTAGCCCAGAGTGCCAAACGTTACCTTCTGAACAGACAAGAAACTGAGGTCCAAACCGTGACTGTACCCGCGACAGCTCCGGTCCAAGCTGGAGTCCAAGGACCCTGCCGCAGGGCTAAAACACCATGGCAGTGAAGGACGGATTGGGCCCGCGGCCCGTAGCCCAGAGTGCGAAACGTTACTTTCTGAACCGACAAGAAACTGAGGTCCAAACCGTGACTTTACCCGCGACAGCTCCGGTCCAAGCTGGAATCCAAGGACCCTGTCGCAGGGCTAAAGCACCATGGCAGTGAAGGACGGATTGGGCCCGCGGCCCGTAGCCCAGAGTGCCAAACGTTACCTTCTGAACCGACAAGAAACTGAGGTCCAAACCGTGACTGTACCCGCGACAGCTCCGGTCCAAGCTGGAGTCCAAGGACCCTGTCGCAGGGCTAAAACACCATAGCAGTGACGGACGGATTGGGCCCGCGGCCCGTAGCCCAGAGTGCCAAACGTTCTCTCTGAACCGACAAGAAACTGAGGTCCAAACCGTGACTTCCAAGGACCCTGTCGCAGGGCTAAAACACCATGGCAGTGAAGGACGGATTGGGCCCGCGGCCCGTAGCCCAGAGTGCCAAACCCAGAGTGCCAAACGTTACTTTCTGAACCGACAAGAAACTGAGGTCCAAACCGTGACTTCCAAGGACCCTGTCGCAGGGCTCAAACACCATGGCAGTGAAGGACGGAGCGGGCCCGCGGCCCGGAGCCCAGAGGGCCAAACGTTACTTTCTGAACCGACAAGAAACTGAGGTCCAAACCGTGACTTTACCCGCGACAGCTGCGGTCCAAGCTGGAGTCCAAGGACCCTGTCGCAGGGCTAAAACATGATGGCAGTGAAGGACGGGCCTGCGTTGTCTTGCAGCTGGCTTTTGTGCTGCACGGCTCCGGTCAAGGGACCCCCTCGCAGGGCTCAAACACCATGGCAGTGACGGACGGATTGGGCCCGCGGCCCGTAGCCCAGAGTGCCAAACGTTACTGTCTGAACCGACAAGAAACTGAGGTCCAAACCGTGACTTCCAAGGACCCTGTCGCAGGGCTAAAACACCATGGCAGTGAAGGACGGAGCGGGCCCGCGGCCCGTAGCCCAGAGTGCCAAACGTTACTTTCTGAACTGACAAGAAACTGAGGTCCAAACCGTGACTTTACCCGCGACAGCTGCGGTCCAAGCTGGAGTCCAAGGACCCTGTCGCAGGGCTAAAACACCATGGCAGTGAAGGACGGGCCTGTGTTGTCTTGCAGCTGGCTTTTGTGCTGCACGGCTCCGGTCAAGGGACCCCCTCGCAGGGCTCAAACACCATGGCAGTGAAGGACGGAGCGGGCCCGCGGCCCGTAGCCCAGAGTGCCAAACGTTACTTTCTGAACCGACAAGAAACTGAGGTCTAAACCGTGACTTTACCCGCGACAGCTGCGGTCCAAGCTGGAGTCCAAGGACCCTGTCGCAGGGCTAAAACACCATGGCAGTGAAGGACGGGCCTGCGTTGTCTTGCAGCTGGCTTTTGTGCTGCACGGCTCCGGTCAAGGGACCCCCTCGCAGGGCTCAAACACCATGGCAGTGACGGACGGATTGGGCCCGCGGCCCGTAGCCCAGAGTGCCAAACGTTACTCTCTGAACCGACAAGAAACTGAGGTCCAAACCGTGACTTCCAACGACCCTGTCGCAGGGCTAAAACACCATGGCAGTGAAGGACGGATTGGGCCCGCGGCCCGTAGCCCAGAGTGCCAAACCCAGAGTGCCAAACGTTACTTTCTGAACCGACAAGAAACTGAGGTCCAAACCGTGACTTCCAAGGACCCTGTCGCAGGGCTAAAACACCATGGCAGTGAAGGACGGAGCGGGCCCGCGGCCCGTAGCCCAGAGTGCCAAACGTTACTTTCTGAACCGACAAGAAACTGAGGTCCAAACCGTGACTTTACCCGCGACAGCTGCGGTCCAAGCTGGAGTCCAAGGACCCTGTCGCAGGGCTAAAACACCATGGCAGTGAAGGACGGGCCTGCGTTGTCTTGCAGCTGGCTTTTGTGCTGCACGGCTCCGGTCAAGGGACCCCCTCGCAGGGCTCAAACACCATGGCAGTGAAGAATGGAGCGGGCCCGCGGCCCGTAGCCCAGAGTGCCAAACGTTACTTTCTGAACCGACAAGAAGCTGAGGTCTAAACCGTGACTTTACCCGCAACAGCTGCGGTCCAAGCTGGAGTCCAAGGACCCTGTCGCAGGGCTAAAACACCATGGCAGTGAAGGACGGGCCTGCGTTGTCTTGCAGCTGGCTTTTGTGCTGCACGGCTCCTGTCAAGGGACCCCCTTGCAGGGCTCAAACACCATGGCAGTGACGGACGGATTGGGCCCGCGGCCCGTAGCCCAGAGTGCCAAACGTTACTCTCTGAACCGACAAGAAACTGAGGTCCAAACCGTGACTTCCAAGGACCCTGTCGCAGGGCTAAAACACCATGGCAGTGAAGGACGGATTGGGCCCGCGGCCCGTAGCCCAGAGTGCCAAACGTTACTGAACCGAGAAACTGAGGTCCAAACCGTGACTGTACCCGCGACCGCTCCGGTCCAAGCTGGAGTCCAAGGACCCTGTAGCTGCAAACCTTGACTGTTTGACACGGTAGATGCAAAAGGGCGTCGGAGCCGGAAGCATTTACAACCAAGCTATTGCCTAGTGTTGCTTAGGGCTTGAAGCCACTTTTTCTCGGGCGCGCTCCCCCTGCAGATGGCTGGGGTCGGCGGATAAGTTTCAGCACTCATGTGAGCACTCCTCTTTTGAGACATCTGCATATGTTTTCCTCCGCTCACCCAGACATGTCAGAACATCCAACAAGAATTACCCACCACAGGAAATCCATAGAAACGAGCTCCAAACCTTGGAATTAGCCAGCCCTGCGGCTACCTGCTCGCAGCACCAAAACACCGTGGCAGCCAAGGACCTAGCAACAACATTTCTTCTCGGGCGCGCTCCCCCTGCAGTTTGCTGGGGTCGGCGGATATATATATATATATACATATTATATGTATTATATATATATCGGGGTTTCCATAGTCATGGGGGTACCCACAAATGGATGGTTTATAATGGAAAATACCATTCAAATGGATGATAACTGTGGGTACCCCTATTTCAGGAAACCTCCACATACACTGCATATGGTGGATGATCGTGTGTAGATATTTGGTTTTCGTTTGATGGTTAGATTATCCGATCTACTGATAATGGGACTTGGTTGCCAGATAGCTTCGGTGATGGCACGATGACTCGTGGCTGGCTGGACAATTCACCATTTAGTTTGATTTTTTTTTGCAGCAAACTAATTAAATAATAAATTCTACAGAAACTTATGGTAAATCGAACTACATAGTAATTAGATGATCTCCATTTAATTCGGGGATTTCCAGTTGCCATCTTTGATCACCGGAGGGTAGAACTGATACTTTTGGCCATTGCCAAGTGCCGCAAGTGACGTATTCCCACGCCATTTAGCCAAGGGTTTCTTGTCCCCAAGTCCGTCGGTTTAGAAAATCCGTTGTCCCATTAAAATCGTTAATTAAACAAAACAGTAGATGCTGGACATTTTTTCGTAGACACCCCATCTTGGTGCATATCCACAAAATTGCTGCCCCGGGAAGTTTGGCTCAACAAAAATATTCATTCTGCGATGTGATGCGACAATCAAATACATAACTTAACCAGATCATGAAGATGAACAGTACAACCTAATTTCAACATCCACATCTTCTTGGACTCAATGTTGAAGAGGTTGCCCTGGATGTTAAACACAACCTAAGCGGATGGTTTAGAAAAAAAAGAAACAATGCCAAATCCACAGACAATGTCAATTCCTGTGCACTTTATCAAAGCAACAGTGCTCCCCACGCGTTCGCATTGATCATTTTGGGCACGACTTTAGCAACAGCCTCCACGATCGCGATGAAACCGATGTATCCCGGGAGAACCATGATATCCCTTTTTTTGTCCCACAATGTTGTATACCCTCGGGTAATCAAGTATGGCAATGGAAAGTTCCCCCTGTGCACAATATGACTACGTGGATCCATCATTTGCTGACAAAGGTGCAGCAGGTGAAATTGATGAGATCGAGCTTCAGGTGCAGTGCTTGACTGGAGAAGGAGTGACACTGAGCGTCCGTCGCTCCATGCTTGGGTCTGACCTGCGCAGGTTGGTGTCAGAGAAGTTTTCATGCAAGCCAGGCGCAAAGCTCGTCGTGCATCATGTGAATGGAAAGCTGACGCTGAATGAAACCTTGGGAGGCCAAGGGATTGTTGGAAAAACTGCAATGCTCTCCTGCACTTACATACCAACTGATGTGTATGCAGCATGGCGTTATGCTTGTGGGCTCCCAAATTGTGACAGGGAGTTTGCACTAGAAGGTGTTACACATCTTGAAGGAGACACTCTTGGAGAATATTTACACCATCTCCCCTGCAGCCTTGCAAGCATGACTTTTGGCGAGACTTTCAACCAAAGCCTGGAGTGGGTGACCTTGCCATCAAGTCTTCAAAGCTTGCATTTTGGCAAGTACTTCAACCAAAGCCTGGAGCGGGTGACCTTGCCATCGAGTCTTCAAAGCTTGCATTTTGGCAAGTACTTCAACCAAAGCCTGGAGCGGGTGACTTTGCCATCGGGTCTTCAAAGCTTGAGTTTTGGCGCTAACTTTAATCAAAGCCTGGAGCGGGTGACCTTGCCATCGAGTCTTCAAAGCTTGAGTTTTGGCGATTTTGGCGCTGACTTTAACCAAAGCCTGGAGCGGGTGACCTTCCCATCGGGTCTTCAAAGCTTGCATTTTGGCAAGTACTTCAACCAAAGCCTGGAGCGGGTGACCTTGCCACCGACTCTTCAAAGCTTGAGTTTTGGCGAGGATTTCAACCAAAGCCTGGAGCGGGTGACCTTGCCATCGAGTCTTCAAAGCTTGAGTTTTGGCTTTCATTTCAACCAAAGGGTGACCTTGCCATCGAGTCTTCAAGACTTGAGTTTTGGCTTTCATTTCAACCAAAGCCTGGAGCGGGTGACCTTGCCATCGAGTCTTCAAAGCTTGAGTTTTGGCTTTCATTTCAACCAAAGCCTGGAGCGGGTGACCTTGCTATCGAGTCTTCAAAGCTTGAGTTTTGGCGATAGGTTCAACCAAAGCCTGAAGCGGGTGACCTTGCCCTCGAGTCTTCAAAGCTTGAGTTTTGGCTGTGAGGTCTTCCCAATTGAGCGGGTGACCTTGCCATCGAGTCTTCAAAGCTTGACTTTTGGCACGGATTTCAACCAAAGCCTGGAGCGGGTGACCTTGCCATCGACTCTTCAAAGCTTGAGTTTTGGCGAAAAGTTCGACCAAAGCCTGGAGCGGGTGACCTTGCCATCAAGTCTTCAAAGCTTGAGTTTTGGCACTAGGTTCAACCAAAGCCTGGAGCGGGTGACCTTGCCATCAAGCCTTCAAGACTTGAGTTTTGGCTTTCATTTTAACCAAAGCCTGGAGCGGGTGGCCTTGCCATCGAGTCTTCAAAGCTTGAGTTTTGGCCATTTGTTCAACGAAAGCCTGGAGCGGGTGACTTTGCCATCAAGTCTTCAAAGCTTGAGTTTTGGCTCTAACTTTAACCAAAGCCTGGAGCGGGTGACCTTGCCATCAAGTCTTCAAGACTTGAGTTTTGGCTTTCATTTCAACCAAAGCCTGGAGCGGGTGACCTTGCCATCGAGTCTTCAAAGCTTGAGTTTTGGCCATTTGTTCAACGAAAGCCTGGAGCGGGTGACCTTCCCATCGGGTCTTCAAAGCTTGCATTTTGGCAAGTACTTCAACCAAAGCCTGGAGCGGGTGACCTTGCCATCGAGTCTTCAAAGCTTTCGTGCTCCTAGTGGTGGCGATTTATCATGCAATGTCTTTGTGAGTTCTGCTGGTTGTGCTTAGTTTGTTGGCCGCTTCCCCCAATAGATATCGAAGCAAAAGAGGCCTGCATTCCCAGGGATGCTTGAGGCTGGCTATTCTAGATGCTTAAGGCGACACACATCTTCTTTTTGGAGCATGCTGTCAATGAATGTCCCTTTGTGTGCGGCGAAGATGCGGAATCCATTGAAATATTTGCCCTCACTGGTAGGGGGAATTCGCCCCCCAAATGCTTTCATTTCACTTATATTCAGGTTATTGAATTATTAACACCTACAATTCAGCCAGATATTTCATGTTTGGATTTTTATTTGGAAAAACTTAGGACAACATGTTTATCTGATTGTGTACATGCCAGAAACAGGCAGTATCGGATGACCATCTCATGGACAGTATTTGGTTGTGCGGGTTGGATGTGCAAGAGCCAAAATTAGTACGCAGTTAATAACTGCATGCATTCACCCAGTTTTACAGAGGGATATACCCTCCGGTGAACTAACATAACAATGGAAAATCACAATTTTTAATGGGAAAATCCACTATAAATGGCAATTTTCAATAGCTATGTTAGTTTACCAGAGGGTACCCCGGTTGTGCATGAGCTATTAAGCCCGTACTAGTTGGGTCCCGCACCCCCAGTTAGTAATTCAATGGGGCACATTATGGCAACGTTACTATGGTCTAAAATTGAAGTTTAGAAATGAGACCAATTTTCCCACAATCATAGAGGAATCCTAGAGCCAATCTAACTTGGCCCTACAGGCAAGCATTTAATTCATTTACCCAGCTATATTCCCTATTAATGGAGGTTTTAGTGGGAAATTCATCAAAAAAAAATGCAGATGTTCCACTACCACATTTGATTTCCAGAGGGTATCATTTTTTGGATGCTTTTGGGTCAAATCGAATCCCGTGGGAATGTTATGTTTTTGGGGTCCTGGATCACAAATCCAAGCTGGACTTTGGAAGACTCAATCGAATGGATGATTCAGATAGTTCTCTTTCTTTGAAGAGAAAGCTGCCTTCGTATGGAGGTTTCCGACAAGTCATAGGGGTACCCCTAGTTATCATCCATTTATAGATGGATTTTCCCTTATAAACCATTCATCTATTGGGGTACCCCCATGACTATGGAAACTACACGCCATCGTTCTTAGCGCGGACGATTGATGTGCTGGTCACGGCATCGGACAGCGGTATGTGTCAATACCGGACATGGACGCTTCACCCAGCAGGTGGCTGTACAGTGGCTACTCTCATTGACATGCCCACATCACCAAGATCGTTCGTTCGTGAAAATTGGTGACGGCCAAACATGGTGGTAAACCAGTGGTTTTTCATGGGTTTCACGTGATTTCACACCGTTTCAAAAATATGGTTAGCAGGTTCACCAGTTTCATAAGTTTCCTCAATAAATTGACCTTGTCCATGGCTTGTTTCCTGGTTTCACCTTGGAATACCTTGGATTTTTCACCGGTTTTACAAGGATGTTCCCCCCCAGTTATAAGTTGGTTAATAAACCATAGTAACTGTTGATATATTCATCATAAACCCTAGTTATTGGAGTTATTTGCACCAACTTAGCTAACTATTTTCGGCACCACCTTCTACCGCTGTCCCGGGTATGTAAGCGTTGTCGATTCGACAGGCTACCGCATCACCCTTTTGGGCCATTCTTTGGGTGCGGGTGTGGGTGCCTTGCTGACACTCATCTTGCGGCCGCACATCTCCAGCCTGTGTCGCCTGGATGGGAAATGTCAGAGAAAGTGATGGAGACACGTTGGTGGTTTAGACCATTCTTAGTGGACAATCCCATATTTTCCCATGATTTTGGTGATTTTCCAAGGTTTTCCCCATCTGTTCCTATGATTTTTTGATTGGTGGTTTGGAACATGAATCTTATTTTTTCATATATTGGGAGTAGTAACCCCAAATGAATTCCAAATGATTAATATTTTTAAGAGGGGTAGGTATACCACCAACCAGTGGAAAAACGATGGAAAAGCTATAAACAGTTACTATTGCATTTACTCACAGCAATGCTAAAAATGTGATTCTGGACTTCAAGATGGCAACGTTGAAAGAATTTTGTTTACCCTTCAACGGTTGACGTTTTGCAGGCTTGACTTGGAAAATCATCCCATTGGCGAATCGTCGATGGCTTTCATGCGGGTTCCACCCAGTGGATGGCTAGTGACAACCCAGAAGAATCGCGAGTTCAAGAGGAATATACTATGATGACCAGAGAACAAGATCTAGCAGTTTAATTTTGCTGGGGAAAAATCATCTATAAATACGATGTTTATTCATGGCTAATGGTTTTAAAATAAATGTCTATGCATGTTTATTCAAGTTTATAAGCTGGTTGGTGGTTTGGAACCATGGAATTTTATGACTTTCCCATCATATTGGGAATTTCATCATCCCAACTGACGAACTCATATTTTTCAGATGGGTTGAAACCACCAACCAGTAATGTTAAAACAATGTCATAAACCACCCATTTGGGAATGGTTTACACCACCTATAAAAATGGTGATTTTGGGGATTGTTTATGACATTGTTTTAACCACATTAGCAGTTTGATTTTGTGCAGGGTATCTAGGATTGGCAATGATATGTTTTATAGCTGGTTGCTGGTTTCAAACATTTGGATTATTTTCCATCATATATGGGATGTCATCCTTCCCATTGACGAACTCCATCATTTTCCAAGATGGTTAAAACCACCAACCAGTTTATTATTAACCATCAGTATCCATCAGTAACCATATAATTGCCATATATTAACCATATATATATAGACATCCCCATGAACCATTGATGCTTAAAACCACCAAGCAGTATAGATTTGATTAGGAATGCCCGGCTTAGGGCTTGCCCTTCACCCCACATCTCCGGGTTCTCGCTGAACTCAAAAAAATGCTGCCCTGCGGTAAGAACTAACCTGGCAATGGGCAATTCCAGCATATTTACTGATGGAAAATCATCATTCTTAATGGACAATCCCATATTTTCCCATGATTCTGGTGATTTTCCAAGGTTTTCCCCATATGTTCCTATGATTTTCTGATTGGTGGTTTGGAACATTTATTTTATTTTTCCATATATTGGGAATAATAAGCCCAACTGACTAATATTTTTCAGAGGGGTTGAAACCACCAACCAGATATTTACTGACTGATGTTTTTCATATATGGGGGTTTCCTAAAATGGGGGTACCCCTTTATCGCTGAATGATTTAAAAGGGAAAATCCATCTACAAATGGATGATAACTAGGGGTACCCCTATGACTTAGGAAACCCCCATATATTTCATTATATATTTCATTAAAACCTGCATTTATAGGAGACTCTCCATTGCCATGATTACCGAAGGGTCATTTATGGTTCAAGCTTTTTGGGGGTTACTATTACTAGAACCATATTATGGGATATTATGGAAAGAATACTATATCAATGGGAGATCTTCAGGATCCAACAGATGGAGGTACGTTAGTACATTACTGTACCATATTTTTGGCCATATTTTCTGGGGATATTCCCTAAAAAATAGGCCTGAAAAATAGGCCTTAGAAATGGAATCGGTACCCTCTGGTAAACTAACTATGGAAAATCACCATTTATAGTGGATTTTCCCATGAAAAATTGTGATTTTCCATAGTTATGTTAGTTTACCAGAGGGTACCTCCTTCATGTTTCTCGGTTCCGCTTCGTCATGGCCATGGATTTTTTGGGGAAAAAATGTCAACAAAATCGCCTCTGGGGGGATGTTCCGTTGATGGGGAGATTTTTCTGGGTTTTCCCATATTTACTGGGTAAAGTTAAGTTGGTGCAAATAACTCCAATTTCACTATGGTTTATGGTACTTATAACTATAGTATTCACGGGGTTTATAAAGCAATTTATATATCTGGGTAAATTTGATCACGACCGAACCCTGTTCTCCCGAACACTGGAAATCATAGTTAGATTGTGGGGAATCATCCCCAAATGGCCGAACTATTCAGGTTAGTGAATTATTATAATTTGCCCAGATATGTTCATATGATCTTTACATCTTTGTCGGAGATTTCCAAATTGCTACTGTGGATGGACAAGCCATCCTGCACCAGTTGCTAACTATGGAATTTAACATATGAAACACTGTAAATATTGCAACTATGGGATTTAAGATATGAAATAGTAGTTCATAGTTAACTAGTGGGATTAGTAATGGGATTTATAACCGGACTATATATAAGGGGATGTTTAACCATCTACCAACTGGTGATTTGGATTTCGCAACCATCCATAGATATCCATCGTATGTGTTCCCATATTTTCCCATGATTTTGGTGATTTTCCAAGGTTTTCCCCATATGTTCCTATGATTTTCTGTTTGGTGGTTTGGAACATGTTTTATTTTTCCGTATATTGGGAATAGTAACCCCAACTGACTATATATATATTTTTTTCAGAGGGGTTGAAACCACCAACCAGTTTTCCATCTTCTTATGGGATTTCCCATTGCTATGTTTGAGGACCCCGTTCTTCGGGGTGCCTTGCCACCATCACCACGGCTAGGTTGCTACGGCTTTGGAACCCCTGCCTGCGTGGACGAAAACCTCATGCCCCAGTTGTTGAACTGCAACTGGGTTTTAAAATGGTGATACCATACAGGATGGCCCCCCCCAGTTACCCTCTGGTAAACATACAAAAAGCTATTGAAAATGGCCATAGAAATAGTTGATTTACCCATTAAAAATTGTGATTTTCCATAGCTATGTTAGTTTACCAGAGGGTATAAGTTGGTTTATAACCCCATCTAAATATAGTTATTTACGTATCATACACTATTTTTATTATTATTATTATCGTTATAAACCAACTTCACTAACTATGGGGCTCCATCCTGTAGGGATTTTACAATAGTTAGTACTGTAACTGGTGATATTATGGGAATCATATAGGTGATATGGCAGATATGAAAAAATCAAGATAAAGTGTGTATAGATGGTGATTTCGATTTACAATGGTTATATAGTACCCTAAAAATCCCTAAAACTGACATAGATATCGAAAAGCCATGGTTTCCCGTTCGGAAAATTATCCAAAAATAATGTTTTTTTCGCATCTATGTTAGTTTACAGGCTGGTAACTGGTGATAGAATGGAGAAACCAACATTAACCAACAGTATGTGATTCTCTGTGATTATGATTCCCATGTCGATTTCTCAGGGTGACAAAAACGAAAGAAAATTACCAGCTGATGCTAAGTTTGGAAGGGAAATGGCCATGGATCAATACCTATAGATACAGTTTATTAGGGGATGAACATCCATTTGCCACCTATTTTGATGTTCACCAGGGCTACATGGTTTTGACCCATTCCCAAATGAACCCAAAGATGGTTTTCACAACGTTTTGGGATTCTGCAGAGTTCCGATCTTTTGGCAGTTTCGGAGCCGCTGTCCTTTCTGTCCTCAGGACTTAGCGGTCAAAAATCGATAGGCAGCGACCATAAAACGAATACCTGGGGGATCATAGCTATACCAACCATAGCTATAGTCAATGGCCATTCCAGGATCCTAAAATGGAGGTACCTACCATATATCAGGCCTATAATATAAGGCCTATGTAAGTGAATATCACCACACAATATGGCCAAACAATATGGTACAGTACCTCCATTTTAGGATCCTGAAATTTCCATTGATATAGGGTGATGAACATAACCCGAACTAGCAATCCGATCGGCTCCGGCCAGGTATGGTCTCAGATGCTTGGGCTTTATCGGATGGAAGTTTTCAGCCAGATTTCCTGGCAGCCAACAAGGATATTCCAAGCAGAAAATCACCAAAATTGGAAGTAGAATCCAGAAATGGCGCTGGGAAAAAAATATAATCTAGGGTTGTTCGAATTTGTAATTACTCTTGATAGAACATCATGATTCACAGATGAACATGTTTGATGTGAAGCTATGAAATTGATTAGTACCAGATGTTTCGCGAGCTTGGTTGCAGGATAGTGGGGTGCTCTGGGAAACCCCAGCATTGGATGAAGTCTGCAGTAACCCCAAAAAATTGACAAGGAAAAAGAATCCTAAATGCTCTATGTATGGACCAACAGTTACCAACATTTACCCTTTGGTAAACTAACATAACTATGGAAAATCACCATGTTCAATGGGAAAATTCACTATTTCAATGGCCATGTTCAATAGTTTTTTGTATGTTTACCAGAGGGTACCCCAAAAAAATGAGATTGTATCAATGGGAATTCCAGGATCCTAAAATGGAGGTACTGTACCATATTGTTTGGCCATATTTTGTGGTGATATTCACTTACATAGGCCTGAAAAATAGGCCTTATTTCTATGGAATCGGTACCTCCATTTTAGGATCCTGAAACTCCCATTGATTGCACAATGTGAGGCCCTCCAGTGATGTTCGTTGGTTTAGATTCGCCCCAGTAACTAGTTCGTTATCATTGCCATAAACCATAGTGAAATTGGACTTATTTGCACCAACTTAGCTATCATAAATCAGCTATAAATCCCATGAAACTTCCATTTTCCTATGGTTTTTCCTATGATTTTTGCAGGATATGCCCCTGAGGTGGTCAACCGGGACGACCTTGTTCCCAGACTCAGCGTCAACAGTGTGTCCCTGGGCGATGGTGAAATGTGAAAAACGTGTCATCCAGAAATGGCCCTATGGCCCTATGGGAACCAAGCGCGACTAGCTGGGGAAATCCATTATAAAAGGAAAGTCAATGGGAAAAAACATCTGTAAACTAGGTCAATCTTACATGGATACAAACTAATCCTAACTAGTCTTTTGGTATTAATGGGAATATCTACGTTCACCAGCAAAGAATTTGTCATTTGTTGCAGGGTATCTAAGATTGGCAATGTAAATGGGAAACTCATCTATAAATGTGAGTAAAGCAATAGTAAGCCAGCCCCAATTTACCATATATTTACCATAAATGCACAGTATAAACCATCAAAACATAGGTGGTCAATTATTCTTGCTTCACCAACATGAATAAAACTTCATCAAACGTGGCTAGCTGGGAAATCCCCGAACAAAATGGAGGTTAAGGTGAAAACAATCTATATTACCGGAGGGTAGCTATGATTAGCCAATGACTTAAGACAATCCCCCCAAGACACGGAATATCCCCAGAAAAGTTCATAATCCACGACAAATAAGCAATATTTAGCCAATGTTTTTTAACCATGTGGTGGATTATTATTAGGGTGAGTTTTGGATTCATAACCCATTCCCCCATTGACCCAAATTTTACCATTTGCTGGGGACTAAAGACGAAACCCCCAAAAAATGTATTGAAAAAAGACAGCCGGCTGAGGTCAGAAGCCCACTAGATTCCACATGTTTACCGACTTTTTTTTGAAGCCGGGAATGGCCCCATAAACTGCAAGTTTTCATGGGGGAAATGATGATGAACTATCAAATTGTTTCTGGTGCTCCCATAATGTTCAGTGAAAGCCATGTAGTAGAAACCTATGTAGGAGATGACTTTGGCGTTGAAGGAAGGACAGTATTGAGAAGGGACGGGGCTATGGTTTCAAGTGCATAGGATGACTGGCTGGTGATTTTTTTTGATCGGTGGAAACCACCAACGATTTCACTATTGTTGCTTGATTTGAGGTGCACCCAACTCGCGATGATTCATACTTGATCATACTTGTCATCTATAATGTCAACCCCGGATTAATAAACAATGGTTTATTAATTAGGGGGGTACTCCTCCAATAGTCATTTCATCCAATACTTCAATGGTACTGATCCCAATTAAACAGCCTACTGTAGGGGTTTATTAATCCAGGGTTGACTTTTTTTTCATGAATTGATGTCTAATTCCGGTTTCCATCCCTCTTCCCAACAAACCCTATACGATGTTGAGCTCAAAACAGGGTCCCCAAAGTGTGGATGGTTCATCAAGCTGCTATGATTTCATGGCCATTTTTTTGCCTCGGTTCTTGCTGATTAAATCCCTCATTTTTCCCAATCTGGTTGATGGTTTGGAACATTTGGATTATTTTCCCATATATTGGGAATAATCCCAACTGACTGATATTTTTCAGAGGAGTTGAAACCACCAACCAGGTATTTTCCTTAATTAAATTACAAGTTCTGTTGGAAAAACATGGATAAACCGATAATTTTTGCTGGTGAATTCACCATTTCAGATGGTGGGGAGGTGCCAGAATCTGGTTAAATTACCCTCTGGCTACTTAACAGTTCGCCATGGACAATCACCATGCTATTAATAGGTAAACCATCTATTTCTATGGGCCATCTATACCATGGCGAACTGTTAAATAACCAGATGGTATCTCTTTTCTCAGCCGTTTGACCCCGAGCACGGCTAAGGCAAGGCTTGCTGGAGAGCGTCTTGTGCCCGGGACAAGTGGCCAAGACTCAGGCGCCATCTGAAATGGTGATTTCACCAGGAAAAATGAAGGTTTATCCATGTTTAACCAACAAAAATGCTGATTTCATCGGGGAAAATGATGGATTTCGCAAAGTAAGTTCATTTAATTTGTAACTAGGCTAAGTTAAGTAGGATTTACGACGGATATATCTGTAGTTAGATAGTGTCAGAAAGTCACTTACAACTGGGTGGTCTTCATGCAGTACTATTTCAGTGCACATATGCAGCTATATCTACTGTATCTCATACAAAGGAATATTGAGGATATGCATATTTATATGGAGGTTTCCTAAAATGAGGGTACCTCCAAATCATCTGTTTTAATAGGATTTTCTGTTATAAACCATCCATGTTGGGAATCCCACATTTTAAGAAATCCCCATATAGCAACAACCCAAGGCTTATTGAAGGGCAAAGAGCTACATGGACACGCTTCAGGTCAGCAACTCCCAGCAACTAGAAACGACCGAAGCGAAGGGTAGAATCCCTTCCGAAGATGAGCAATGTGATAAAGCCAAAAGATAAGGATATATGATGATACGATGAGTGACAAATGACATGTGAAAAATGGATCATCATGGTTCCTTGCACATTCATCCGGGCATTGAACCTATGGACCTATGAACCTTTCGGCCAAATTTGCCCCAGCTTTCCAGAGGCTTGGATGAAGGAAGATTGGCAAGCTGTGAAGGAGCCAAGACAATGACTCTGTACTATGGGATCGGAAGATCATTTGATGGTTTACACTGTTTACACCAAAGGTTGATGTGAACCAAGCAATATATGGGTGTTTGTCATGGCTATTTCATAGGGGAAAATGATGATTTACCCTCTGGTTATTTAACATAGCCATGGAAAACCCTTATAAATGGAGGTTTATAGCTGGGAAAATCATCTCAAAATAGGCCATCTATACCATGGCTATGTTAGTCATAACCAGAGGGTACTAGTTTCAATGGGGTTCTTGTTTTGTTAGACAAAGCATGTGAATTTGCTTCCACGACTGAAAATCGACATGTCAAGGTGTCAGGATTCTGACATATCCCCCCGTGATTTCCCCCCAAAAAAAATGTGACGCTTCTGCGGACTGCACTGTTTTACTGGGGATATTTACCCTCCGGTTATTGAACGGTTTGCCATAGAAGCCATGGCCCTAATCGAAATAGATGCTTCACCTATTAGAAATGGTGGATCTTTCCATGGCGAACTGTTAGTCATAACCAGATGGTACCAAGCAACATTTAAAAGGGAAAAACCTGCCAGGTATCCAAGATTGCAGGGTATACTAGCCAGCTACCATATCAAGTTCATTGGATATCCAATCATACATCGTTCTCCCCAAAATATACTACTGGTTAGTGGTTTGGAACATGAATGGATTATTTTCCATTTATTTTCCATTTCATCAAAAAGGGATGTCATCCCAACCCCATTGACGAATTCCATCATTTTTCAGAGGGCTAGGTCAACCACCAACCAGAGAGAATTGTCCCATGAAAACCTCCATTGATTGGAGATGGTCCCATTGATTGTTCGAAGGATTTCGAGCGCATCATTGAGCTTCGGCGACGTGGTCAAAAGGAGGCGCCGCACATTTTTCAGATGGTGAGGAGTGACTGGCATTCACTGGGATTTCTATGGTTTATAGATGATGATAGACGTTTATAGATGATTATATAAATGCTTATAGATGTTTATAGTTGTGAGTTCTCTCTGGTCAACATACAAATAGCGATGGAACATCACCATCTTTAAGCACCATTTTGCTGGGTAAATCACTATTTTCTCCAGTTAAATCATAATTTTCCCATACCCTCTAGTAAACTAAGATAAGTACGGAAAATTCACCATCTTGAAGTTCGGTAAATCAACGAACTAAATGAGACATGTTAAATAGCAAACTGTAAGAACTTACTGGTTGAAAGACGCGTTCCCTTTTAGATCTGCTCAGAATCGCCATCGAACTCGCCATCGAGCAACCCCCAGCCATATAGAAAAGTTGGGAACCTCGAAATTCTGGGAATCTTTCGCAGAAAATGCTGGGCATCTGGTTGGGGAGTCCTATGATACTTGGATCTGCATCGAAGAGGTTTCTGTTCACCCCAGAGGCTATCTGAATAATTCGGGATATTCCATGCACTCCGAAGTGATCAAACTGATTATAAACCAACAAACATCACTGGGGGGTACCACATTGAATGGACATGCTGAAAGAGATGAGATGCAACCGAAAACTCTTCTGGAGTGGCACTCTGAAGGAGTACCCTCTGGTTATGTCAAAATAGCTATTGAAAATGGCCATAGAAATAGTGGATTTTCCCATAAAAAAATGTGATTTTCCATATGTTAGTTTACCAGAGGGGTATCAGCTTCCAAGAGACCATTTCGGGAGGGGGAGAGGGTTCCGTGGCCGACCATTGCTGATGCAACCCCATGAGGATTGTCGCACAATCCTCTCGGTGCTGGGTTGAGATTGAATATATGGGTTGAAATCCCCTTCTGTGTTAGTTAAAAGCCCGTTGAAGACCCTGGTTGTAGTCAAAGCCCCTGAAGACAACATGTGTTAATCATTCAAAAGCCATTAAATGTTGTCAAAATCCCTTAAAATTCGCTAAAAGACCTTAAAATCCATTAACATCCAGTAAAATCTGACTGAAGATCATAAAATCAACTCTTGTTGGCTAAGCTCCGTGGTGAGGCAGAAGGTGATTCGTCTGCCTCGCCAAGCAACGACGTGACCTGGTGCTGAAGATGGATGCCCTCAAGTAAACTACGACGTGGATGGTTGCGAAATCCTGCAGCAGTTGAAAACGGTGGTGTTTATCCCATCATATCCCATTATTTACCATCCAAGGTGGTGCAGGATTTCGCAACCATCCACAGTAACAGAACTATGGAAAATGGCCCATTTATAGATGATATACAATGATTTAGCTATTGAACATGGTGATGTTCTAGTTCGCAAGGTCTCAGTTTACTGGAGGTTCGATCGGAGGTTTAGTACTAGCTGATCTTTCGCTCTTAGGGATTTATACCAACATCTAAACGTCTACCCGGTATGGTAAAATAACATAGCTATGGAAAATCACCATGTTCAATAGGTATATAAATTCATACATATATATATATATGTATATATATATGGTTCATGTTCCATAGCCATGTTAAACTACCAGAGGGTGACCAACAACTTCAGGGTGAAAACCAATGGAGTAAACCGAGTGAATGAAATGAATTCTTCCATCTAAACTGGCGATTGGATGATTTCTGCCGCAATTTTGCGGGCAATTTTGATGCCCTCTGGTAAACATACAAAAAGCTATTGAAAATGGCCATTGAAATAGTGAGTTTTCCCATTCAACATGGTGATTTTCCATAGTTATGTTAGTTTTTCATTACCCTCTGGTAAACTAACATAACTATGGAAAATCACCATGTTGAATGGGAAAATCAATTCGAACTTTCTATGGCAATGTTCAATAGCTATTTGTATGTTTACCGGGCCGGGTATCCTACCAAGCTCAGAGCTGTGTTGGCATATCTACTAGCTGTGAGGCCCCCGTTCGATAGATAGCGTTCAGTTGCTGCAAATAACTCCAATTTCACTATGGTTTATGGTACGCACATAACGAACTAGTTACTGGGGCGAATCTAAACCAACATTGTAAGGTTCACCATTTGAGCAACCAGCCAAGTCATAGTTCGGAAAGCTGTGAAGGCGATCATTTCCATCCTAATTCGATCGATCGATCGCCTCCCGCAATTCCGCAGCGAACTGTTGGGAAATTCGTGTTTTTTGTTGTACTCGTATTCGCTGTGACAAGCATCTCATGTTCTTTCGTTTTTTTGGGGGATGTTATTTTTTGCTGTATATTAAGCATGTAATGTTTTTTCAGTTTTTTTTCAGGTCTTGATGTCATGCTTTGGGTCGAACTTGGGTCCCAGAAAAGGGACAGTTTACGATCCTACACAGGACGCGGTCAATCTGTAATGGGATTATTATCATTATACATCATTATATTATTGAATTAGCATCATATATATACATATATATATACATACATAATGTATACATATATATATACATACATTGACATATATGCATACATAATATATACATACATATATACATATCTGATTAGATTTTTGTCGGTTATCCATCCTACTACTCTCATCATATAGTTTTCGTGGCGAATGGCTCCATAGATTCATTTTCCTGGAAAGATGTGCAAGGCTCAAATCCAATCCGAAGTCTGCTTGAAGCACCATTTTTGGCGGTTGAAATTGTCATAAATCACTGGGTTTGCTGGCAAAATCACCGTTTGTTGCTGCTAAAATCATCTGGTTTTGCTAGTGAAAACCGCCATTTTTGCTGGTAAACTCACCATTGTTGCTGGTAAAACCACAATTTTTGGCTGGTAAAACCACCGTTTGTTGCTGGTAAAACCACCATTTTTGCTGGTGACAGGTGCATCTTGTTCAACTGCATCCGAGGTCACAGAGGATGAATCGATGAAGCTGATGATGCTGATGGAGGTGGGAGATTTAACCCTGAAACAAATGGGAAAATGGGAGATCTCCAGGATCCAATACATGGAGCTACGTTAGTACCATATTTCATGCCATATTTTGCGATATTCCCTCCAGTTTAGGTTCCTGAAATGGCCGTTGATATTGGAAAATGAGGATTTCACGCTGGAAAACATGGGAAATTCCTGTGATTTACCGTGATTTACCCAGCAAAAGAAAGATGTCTGACATGATTCAACCAGCAAACATGGTGATTTTAACCAAGAAACGAAGAAACCAAGAAACCTTGTGATTTATATGTTTTAAACATTATAGATATCTGCTTAGATATATCATGGACGTGGGAAACATATCATTAAATTACTATCCAGTGATTAGGAATTGCCACCAGAAGGATCCCGATGTCAAGCAACAAAAAGCGGGTTGAACACGCCGAAATTGTCCCAAATGCTGACATGTTCTTGCTGGAAAATCATAGTCTTTCTCGTGTAAACCCCCATGTTCGCATCTTCATCAGTTGAACCGCTTTCAATTGTTTCAATTGTTTCCTGAATTTTTCCAGGGACAATCTACATCTCTACCCGTGAGTTGGTCGAATCCTCATTTCGGTTTGTTCAACTGCGATTTTTGGCCGGTGGAAGCTACATTGGGGTAAGTCGAATTCCCAGCTTTTGTCGTTTACACTTTGAATCTCCAATTAAACCCACATGTTTTCCCTTGGAAACTCACAGTTTGTCACTTCAAATCCCTATGCCACTCAGCTAAATGCTTGCCTGGTTCGCAATTATGCAAAACATATTAAATCATCAGTTTTCCCATGTTTTCCAAATGTTTCCCATGTTTATGCCCCATTGTTCCCATGTTTTTCCATATTTTTGCCCCTGAATTCCCCAATTCTTCCATAGAAATCCACCATTTTGTCCATAGTTTTGCAATTTTTCCCGTGGAAATCCCGCCATTTTTGCTCCCCAAAGGGCGGTCCCCCTGGGATCCCCGGGGTCCAGGCTGGGGTGGATCGGACCCGCGCGCTGCGCGCCCTGCGATCGGAGCATGGGGATTTGAACAGCGCCATGTTGAGGGCCACTGCGGAGGCGCCAGGGGGTTATCTAATATTACCATATATGGATGTGGGTCAAAATGGAAAACCTAGGGGACCACAGATGTTAGTCTAGTTTAGTATAGTCTGGGTCAATAATTATCTCCCCTAATATCTGGGTAAATTATAATGACCTCACTGCGACCTCACTGGAATCATGGTTAGTAAGGGAAATCATCCCCAAATGGGCTTAATTCAGGTTAGTGAAATATTATAATTTACCCAGATATATGCCAACAGGTACAGGATGGTGCCCCAGTTCGTTAGCTAAGTTGGTGAACATAACTCCCATTAAACCTATGGTTTATGGCAGATATAACGAACTAGTCAATGGGATTTAAAAACCAACTTATAACTGGGGGGCACCATCCTGTACCTCTATGATCCACACTTTAAGTTGATATTCAAGCATATATATATATACCACCAACCAGATATGATTTTATATGTTGGGCTTATATATTATTTTTCCAACCATCTTAGGGATATCATGGGATATAATGTCAACCATGGAAAATGGCCCATTTATAGATGAATTTCCCAGCTATAAACCTCCATTTATGAGGGATTTTCCATATATATATATATATATGTATAATTTAAGGTTGATTTAATGGGGACTTCATGGGATAAACTATAAACCCCATTAACTATAGTTATGAGTACAATAAACCTATATATATATACTGAGTAAATGGGAACCTCACCTGGTGCCCTGTCTGCTCTTTGAGCCTGTGACGACCAGTGGTTGAGGATTGGCAGCTTTAAGTAAAAAGATGTGGACAACCAATGGTTTCCCGGAAGATGATTTACTATGATTTCTGCTTGGTGGTTTGGAACATTTTGTGTTTTTCCATATATTGGGAATAATCATCCCGTTTGACTTATATTTTTCAGAGGGGTTGAAACCACCAACCAGATATATATATATAATTATATATACTGAGTAACCGCAGATATTAGGATAATCTGGCCGGATATTAGATACAATATAGTTAGTTATATATATATATATGTATAATTTACCCAGAGATATATATATCCCCTAATATCTGGGTAAATTATAACGACCTCACTGTTCTCCCTCACTGGATTCATGGTTTATAAGGGAAATCATCCCCAAATGGCCTTACAATTCAGGCTAGTGAAATATTATAATTTACCCATATATATATGTTATATATATATAATGTGGTTAAAGCAATCATAAACTAGCCCCAAAATCACCATAAATGGGTTGTATAAACCATCAAAAATGTGGTGGCTTATTATTGTTTTAACCACATTATGGGCAAATATATTATATTTAATGGACAATATGGAATTTATATATTATGACTCAATTAAAAATGGAATAATCATGGCTGAGTTTTGAATATTTACAAAATGCAATTATAAGATCATATATATATATATTCATATGTATATATATATACATATGGTCAAATTGTAACGACCTCACCGTTCTCCCTCACTGAAATCATGGTTAGATTGTGGGGAATCATCCCTCACAGTTCGCCATGCATCAAAGCGACCTGGCAGGATATGACAAATATATCCTGGCGGGATTTGTAATTTGCCAAGATATACATAATATATCATAATATATGTATATATATATATTATATATATACATATAATACTATATAGATAGTAGTTTTCCTATCATACCATCTATGGTATCATGATAGGTTTTTTTTCTATCTATAGACGATGTTCGATTCATATATCTGTAGGTAAAATGATATCTAGTAATTATATATATAGTTGATGATATGTAACCAAATAATATCGATCTATATTTGATGATGTTTATAGTACGTAGCACCTATAGTTAATGATATCCAATGATAACGATCATGGATATCTTAATGGTGGATAGATCTATGATTATCTAGTGATTAATGGAGTTTATGATAGTTGGGATGATTGGCTTGGAACATACTATCTATAATATCTGTAGGCAGAATATCTATATTGATCTATGGCTGTGCTTAATTTACTTCATGTTTCCAGATCAAAACCATGGTATCCTGGTGGACAAAAAAAAGTCGTTGATGGATATCCCTCAGACGAGGTGGGCGTCCCCAGTGATAATCTGTGGCTTTTAAAAAAACTGTAGGCATATGGAGGTTTCCTAAAATAGCGGTACCCCAAATTGGTGAAACCAATGGAAAAACCCATGGCTTGGGGTACCCTCTGGTAAACATACAAATAACTATGGAAAATCACCATTTTCAATGGGAAAATCCACTAGAAATGGTGATTTTCAATAGCTATTTTGACATAACCAGAGGGTACCCATGTTTTAGGAAACCTCCAAAAACATCCCCCCGGCTGCTCTGGCTAACCGTAGTATCCTCAGTTGAGGTTTGAGTATTGAAGCATCGCCATAAGCTATCCTAGAACCATTAGCTTTTCCACAGTATGTTCATTTCTAGAATGTTCATCCTGAATGTCTGAATGACACATGTTTCTTCGAGCTGGGGTTGAAACACCAAGCAAATGGGGAATGAAAAAGCCAACCATACCAAGCAAAGAGGTTACATGAAATGGTGATTCAACCATCAAGCATGGATATTACCAACTAAGATTCATAACCAACCATAGTGGGGATATTTTGGCGGATATATAACCAACCTGTTCAAAATTGGTTTTTGCAACTTTCCCAAGCGATATCTCCCAGCAGTTCCAGTGCTGTGCTTTCCGCGAACCGCTGACGTCAGATGGAGACTTCCGAAGCAGCTGAGGCGGAGGCGTGAAAATACGGCAGGGGAATGGGTGAATCCTGTGACCATAGAAAAGGGGATAAAGGGGATGTTTAATATTAGGAGGTGGGATTAAGTGTTAATATTTGAAAATCACAGATGGATATCTGACTTATCAACGTCCATGTTATTTTCCGTTAAGAGTTGTATAGTTGTGTTTTAGTTCAGTGGGACGGGTCCCTTGTTTGACAATAGCAGAACCAAAAAACATTTGAAGTTCTGATGGACGGTTGACTGGGCATGAATTACATGTTCAATGGATTGGTTTAAGGGAAAATCGAAACCGGAAACCATCGATTTTCCCATTTCATATGGGTTTTCCAGTATTTTTTTCCTTAAACCAATCCATTGACATGTGCCCTCTGGTTATTTAATATAGCCATGGAAAATCCCAACCATAAATGGAGGTTGATGTCGCTGGGAAAATCATCTATTTCGATTAGGGCCATCAACAAACCATGGCTATGTTAGTCATATCCAGAGGGTATAGAACCATAGATTAACCATAGATTAACCATATATTAACGCGGCGAACTGTGAGTCATAACCAGGTTGGGTACCTACACGATGTTTTTTTGGAGAATCACAGTGAGTCATGGGGATCCCCAGTCGTCACCATGGCTTTGAAGACTGAGTCATGGTCTGACTCGGGATTTCCATAGTCATGGGGGTACCCACAAATGGATGGTTTATCATGGAAAATACTATTAAAATGGATGATTTGGGGGTCTTTCCCATTTTGGGAAACATCCATATATATATACTGCATATGGTGGAAAAATCATGGGTAGATATTTGTTATTATCGTTTGATGGTTAGATAATCAGTAGATTTATTGATGCTCCGATAGCCTTTTTGATGCAACCTCTGTTGATGTGTTCCTTCAAGGGAAACGACCCTGGCCACCTCCTTTCATCAAAAGCTGTGATGAAAGGTGACAATGAATCCTTGGATGTTTATCGAATATCATATTTATTCTATACCTATGTATTGTCCCCGGTTGAAGAATGAAACGCAAGGTATGGGGTGATTGCAATGGGGTGATTGCAACCAGCAGCACCTGTTCATCCAATCCTAGTGGGCTAACAGATGCCCTTGATGAAGACTCCGCCTACATCTTCTTATCTTCCTATCAACGGTTGAAGTTATAGCCAGCAAAGTAACTTCATTTTTGCTGATGAACGATGGTTTTTTCGCCATTACAAGCGGAAACTCCTGAAGCCTGGTGATAGTTCCGAAGCCTGGTGGGCTTGAAGGTATCTACCACACGAATTTTTAGGTCATGCCTCACCCAAAAAATAGGTCGATGAATCGAGTAGAAATTGACTCAGCGGGAAATTACTATAGATGACTGAGACTTTCTGGATCTTAAAATATGGCTACTCAGAAATTTTCCCAATATCCCTTTTTGATGCTGAGTAAATGGCAATAACTAGTGGTAATTGTTTTACTCTTAACTATAAATTGTCCATCATTTTACTTTTCTCATGTGTCCCATGGTATCCTCAGTATATCACCATATGAAGCGCTTGGCGATAAATGCTCAATGTTTTTACTATTTGGTGATAAATAACAGCCAATATACATATATACATACATATACCATGTTGTTTTAATGTTCCACATATGAATTTATACACCCCATGGTTTTTCAACATGTGTTAAAACAAAAAAAAACACGTTTAAACAAATACCAGAGAAAATAAATCATACCACATAAAAACAGGACACATACATATATATATTATATATATAATATATAATATATAATATATATATATATCACGTAAAAATAGATTCCATGGTTTTCTATGAAAGTTCTCCCGCAGGTGCCAACAGCTCCGCCGCCTGCACCTATACAGCGACTGGGTGGTTTCTTCCAGGCAAAAATGGGTCGGGTCGGACGTGAAGTAGGACGTCACACAGCATTACCCTCTGGTAAATTAACATAGACCCTGAGAATCACCAATTTTTAATGGACACTAATCTTCCAACCCCTATCTACCAGGGTCTATATTAATTTACCAGAGGGTAATATTCAACCAAAGTCTGGTTGATTTGCATGGATGTACATTTCTTTTCATGGAATTTATATGGATCTAATGGAATTTATATACCATTACCCTCTGGTAAACGTTTACAAAAAACGAACTGGAAAATCACCATGCTATTAATGGGTAAATCAACTATTTCTATGGGCCATTTTCAATCGCAAACTGTTTGTTTACCAAAGGGTAATATTCAACCACCAAATCTTCAAGCAACAAAATTGGTGGTTCTTTTTAGATATCACCAACCAAAACTGATTTTCAATCAATGAAAATGTGGATTTAAACCATCGAAGAGTGTGATTTAGCTGGTTATTTCGAGCGAGCCATGCTGGCGGGAAAAGAAAGCCTGGCAGCCCTGGAGGATTATCCCACTTAGTAATTGGTTCATATTCTCAGTTCATAGTCCAGTTATTTTTGTTGGGATACCCTCTGGTGAACTAACATAGCAATGGAAAATCACCATTTTTAATTGGAAAATCCACTATTTCTATGGCCATTTTCCATAGCTTTTTGTATGTTCACCAGAGGGTAAGTCCCCACAAATCGGGGAGAACTCACTAACGATCGGCTTATGAAAACCACAGCCATTCCCAGCCAGACTTTTGGCTGGCTCTTGGGGATCGGAGGTAGTTTATACCGATTTATGCCTGATGACTAGACGTTAAACTTTTACGAGCTGGGAGCTGGGAACCAACCAGTTAATAGATCAATGGCCATTTCAGGAACCGAGAAACATTGGAGGTACCTACCATATATAAGGCCTATGTAAGAGCTATGGAAGGGAATATCCCCACAAAATATGGCCTGAAATATGGAACAGTATCTCCAGTTTAGGATCCTGGAATTCAGATATGTGTAACCAGATGTGTGTAACTACCTTCCGTTTATAGATCCTGAGATGATACGGAGCAGCCGTTTGCACTTCGGATTTTTTTACGGTTGTTGGATCCACTAGGAGATCCGTGGATGTCTATCTAGACCCATATTCAACCACTAAGGGGATGGGTCAAGTTAACTTGTAGCCCTGGTGTTCACATCAAAATAGCTGGTATATAAATGGATGTAAAAAAAAAAAAAACGTAATTTTATGCTATTGTTTTTCGGTACTAATTCATGGCCATGAGCAGTTAAACCAAGATTAATATCTTTAATACATGATTTACAGGTAAATTGTATTTATTGGTGTATCATGTATTAAAGATATGACCAAGATTTACCTGTGAACTGAAGATGGAGTGTATGCCAATGTATACCATTTACATCCATTTACCATTTACAGGTATATCATTTACAGTGATTTACAGGTAAATGGTATTTATTGGTGTATACCATTTATTTTTTGGGTATTTATTGATGTATTTATTGTATTTATTTATTGGTGTATCATGTATACCAAGATTTTTTCGGGGATGTCTACACTCTAGTAGAAATATTGGCAGTTTATCCCCCAGAAATAGGATGAAATATGGCATCCCGGAGGCGCGTCAAGTTAGAAAGCATAACTCCAATGATCTGCATTGATGGCAATTAAAACTATAGATACCTGGTTAGTGGTTTGGAATATGTTTTATTTTCCCCAATAGTTGGGATGATTATCCAATCTGACTTTCATATTTTTCAGGGGGGTAGGTATACCACCAATTAGATAATATGTTACCCCAAGGGTAATAGTATGATATTGTAACAAAAAAATCATTTGGGATATCTTCATATAGTTAGACGGGCTCCGCTGGCTTCCAAAGTGTTTCATCACAAGTGAACACGGTTCAGGAAAACCACCCTGCATCGTCCTGGCCTTGTCCAATGGACCACCATCTGCGTTCATGGCGACAATGGCAGCGACAAAGTCAAGACTTCAAGGGCAATTTAGGTGGTGAAAAGCCTTGTACTCTGGCGAAGCTCTTACCCTCTGGCTATTTAACATAGCTATGGAACATGGTCCGTTTATAGAGGATAAACATGATGATTTACCTCTCCAAAATGGTGGCTTTTCCAGTTCGCAAACCGTTAGTCATAACCAAACGGTAACAGCTGGAGATCCCTAGACTTGCATCACAAGCTGGGCTCAAAAGAGAGAGCCTTGCCGTTGGTCAAGCTGTTAATATCTTCAATAACAGGACTACGGCAATAAAAACTATAGTTGAAGTTTACATTGTTTACATCTTATTTGGGTCATAATGGGAATGATTGGTTACACCATAGTCTTTTTTGAATGTCTATAGTCAACTGGGATTCCTTTCTATGATTAGATGGCTAACAAAGCAACAGACACTGCGGGGCAGGAGATGTCGCAGCAAGCGCAGCACATGACGCAGTTGGGCGCCAGCAGATTGCAGGGGATCCATTTGGGTTTCCGGGCTGCACGGATGAAGTCATGGAACGAAGACCTTAGGAGAGTCTGAAAAATTGGTGATAATGTTTGATGAATATCTAAGGTATATTCATTCAACCTCGGCTTTGTGGATATGTGACATGTGTGTATATATGTATGTATGTCTGTATATATATATGCTCCAAAATAACCGGTTGAGCCCTTTTTTTCCATCAAAGAATGTGTAACTGATGATCAATGGCGCCCATGTTGGGATGATCGATCACCAAGTATCCCAGGAAAATCATCCCATTTCTGTGATGGGATAAGCCACGAATCAAAGACTTACCCTCTGGTAATGACTAACGGTTAGCTATTGAAAATGACCATTTATTGTGGATTTCTATTGAACATGACCATTGAAATAGTGGATTTAGCCATGAAAAATGGTGATTTTCCAGTTCGCTATGTTAGTCATTACCAGGTTGGGTACCAATTCAGCAAGGCTTTTTTAACCACTGTGCCACGATTTGTGGAATCTTCCGAAGTGGGGACTATCACAACATTATGGAACTTGGGTCGAGGTATTGGTTGCTGGGTGATTTTCATCATGACTGGGACCGTGAAATAGGTACCCTCCAATGAAGCAATTTGGAGTGATGGAAAGTCCCATAGATTCCTGATTGAAGTAGGGTATAAAGACATCGAAAGTGGGGGTGTCCTTAGTGGAAGGTATCGGTTATGCCTTCTGGCACCCCCAAGGAACGCTCTGATGTTGCCTCACAAAGACTTGGTTTCGGAGTATCCCATGGGGTGTCATCTACTCTGGCCTAAAATGTTTCGGTGTACATTCCTAAAACCGAAACGAAAATGTTATAGTCTAAAATCCACGTCAGTTCCTCTTCCCCGGGTTCTTGATTACACGTGTTTTTTTAAATCCAACATTTTATTCACATTACCCAATAAAATATGTTGTTACAAGAACAACTATGGTTTTTTCTCTGTTAACATATTCATGTAGTACTAGGAAAATCCCTATTTTGGCTGGCAAAATCTATCATTTTCTGTACAATTACATGTTTTTCACAATAAAATCCACATCTTCCAAGTAAAATCTACATCTTCCCAAATAGAATCCTTCATTTTTCTCAATAAAATCACCCGTTAGACGACTCCATTTTCCCAACAAAATCCTCCATGTTCCCAAGTAAAATCCCCAATGTTTCCGAATCACCCAGTTCTCCCAAGTAAAATCCATGTAAAAGCCCTCGTTTTTTCCCAATAAAGTCCATCATTTTTCCAGCCAAACTTCACCACCTCTTCAGCCCAGGTCCCCGTCCCCCTGACGACCCCGACTCCGCACCATCTGCGCCACCACCACCGGCGCCGCCGGTGCCGCGACCGCCACAGATGCAGCAGCTTGGAGATGAGTTGAGCCCTTGTTGAGCCCCAAATGGCAATCCATCATTGGCTAAATATCAATGGGAATTTATAAGGCCTTAATTTCAGGGAATATACCCACAAAATATGGCCAGGCTAAATAGGAGTATTTACCAACTGCGGATGATTTACCAATTGAGAAATTGAAAAGGACCCTTTGTTGATTCAAGATTTGTTATTGTAAAGGATGTATACGGTTTTGAAACATCAAAAATGAAGATTGAACTTGATTGAACATGATTTTTAAGAAAACCTCCATATGAGCAGAGTTCAAAACCCCTGTTCGTTGATGATGCTCAAAAGAAGTTTCGTTTCAACCACCAAAATTGGGGGATATAATTGATAACTGATGGTTGGTTGATGATTCCTGCGGGATTGTACAAACCAATATCTTGGAGAATATCACAATCCATGATGGAAATCCAAAAAAAAACCAGCCGTATAAATCAAGGAACGACAGAGGCCTGTTGAAAATACTGCCCACTTTTTCGCCATTGAAAACACCACAACGTTTATTGTTTATTGTAGTTGGAGGATCATCCCACCACTCGAAAGTGGTTAAGAACCTTGGGTGACAATCCAGTTACCCATGACGGATCCATGGTGCTGGTATATATGCTAACATGACTGGGGTATATTGATGGGATCCATGTCACCATATATATAGCAGCACCATGGATACGTCATGGGTTATAGTTGGGCCTACGAATTGGGCACTTACGATCACCGTTATTCACCAGTCACCGGGGTGATTTTCCAAGTAAAAGGTTGTACTAGGACGGTGCACCCCGATGTGATGTTGGTTTGTTGGTTTCTCCCAATGAAAACATCCATTAACTATATGTTATATCAGTTATATCTATGAACCATAGAACTCAGCCACTTTTTTTCGGCAGCTGAACGCAACAACCAACGACGAACAGGGGCCCCATCCCCCAGTTTCTTGGGATGCTGATCCCCATTGGAAAGCCAGCAACCAGGTGGTGCCCCCGTTTACGATAGCTAAGTTGGTGCGTTTATAACTCCAATTTCACTATGGTTTATGGCACTCAAATAACTATAGTTATTTCATGGTGTTTTTGAACCAATCTATATCATCTGGGTAAATTTGATCACGACCTCACTGCGACCTCACTGGAATCATGGAATCATGGTTTATTTTAGGGGAAATCATCCCCAGCCATGGCCGAACAAATCAGCTTAGTGAAATATGATAATTGACCCAGGTATCATGGGATATCGGATATCATCCCCAAACTGTTGTGTGTTAGACATTATTAGACCATGATAGTATCATGGGGATATATATAGTGACGTGGTGAACCAAGCTCAAAGAATGATTCCGAACCGGGACGACTTACAACGGAAGCGCCATCTTTCCCAGGGGATGAAGTCCCAGTTACCAGCGATCTGTTGGATTATTTTGGTATGAAAAGAAGGGTAATTACCAGCCATAACATGCCATAACCATGTTCGGAGATAGTCGTATATCATCACCAACCATAAGTTTATACTTAGAATATAAGGGGATTTGTGACTAGCAATTTATACTAGTTTTATACTTAGAATAGTTTTAGGCATTTTTCGTAAGTTTATACTTAGAATATAAGGGGATGTTTGACTAGTAATGTGATATTATATGATTGGCGACTAAGGAAAATGTTGATATGGGCGTGACTGAATATGGGGTATACCACAAAATGATACAAAATGAACATGTTAATCAGGAAAATGATGACAAACCATCGTATCGGGTTTGATCGCGATAGTACAGGCAATCGCTAAAGTCGTGCCCAAAATGATGAAAGTCAATACAAACAGGTGCGGAGCACGTTTTCTTTTGATAAAATGAATAGGAATTGCCATGGTTTCGCGATTTTGCCTTTGGAGTTGTTTTTTTGAAACCTTGCGTTCAGGCTGCGTTTAGCATCTAGGGCAACCTCTTCAACATTAAGTCCAACAAGATGTGAATGTTGAATTAGATAAATTACCCTCTGGTTGTTTGACATAGCCATGGAAAATGGCCAATTTATAGATGGTTTACCTATTAAAAATGGTGATTGTCCATGGCTATGTTAAATAACCATAGGGTAGGTATTTCGGTGGTCTTCTTTATTTGTATCTTCATAATCCGGTTATGTATGATGATCACGTCACATCGCAGATATGTTGAGCCAAACTTCCCGGGTCAGCGATTTCATGGATTTGCCCATGGTATCTACAAAACATTGAGTCTACTGCATGATTTGACCATGTTTATGGGATAAATGTTTTGCTAAATCAGTAGCTTTTGAAGTACCAAATTTGCTGTGACTGAGGCAGGCGCGACATGGATTGCACCCCATCACGCAGCAGCCCTGAATACTAACATTTAATTTGTGCTTATGTGGTGGTTTGGGTTGGTGGTTTGGAAGTCTGGGAATTGATGATTTTGTGAACTCAGAAAAAACAAAAATTATCAAACCCTGTAAACAATGAAATCGTTGGAAATAAAGAAAACAAATTTAAATCAACAATGTTACATGAAGCCCCAAGAAATTGCATGAGAATACGTTTTGCGCGATTTGAACATGGCCAAAAGTATTGATTCTATATTTCAGTGTTGAAGACCTCTTGGCTACTGTATAGGCTATGCTCGACAATTCTTGAGGAATGTCCTCTGCACAATATGGCCGCGTGGATCCATCATTTGCTGACAAAGGTGCAGCAGATGAAACTGATGAGGTCGAGCTTCAGGTGCTGTGCTTGACTGGAGAAGGAGTGACACTGACTGTCAGTCGCTCCATGCTTGGGTCTGACCTGCGCAGGTTGGTGTCAGAGAAGCTTTCATGCAAGCCAGGCGCAAAGCTCGTCGTGCATCATGTGAATGGACAGCTGACGCTGAATCAAAAGTTGAGAGACCAAGGGATTGTTGGAAAAACCGAAGTGCTGTCCTGCACTTATATACCAACTGATGTGTATACAGCATGGCGTTATGTCTGTGAGCTCCCAAATTGTGAGAGAGAATTTGCGCTAGAAGGTGTTACACATCTTGAAGGAGCAACGCACGGAGAATACTTACAACATCTCCCCTGCAGCCTTGCAAGCTTGAGTTTCGGTGTGGATTTCAACCAAAGCCTGGAGCGGGTGACCTTGCCATCAAGTCTTCAAAGCTTGAGTTTTGGCGCTAGGTTCAACCAAAGCCTGGAGCGGGTGACCTTGCCACCGAGTCTTCAAAGCTTGAGTTTTGGCGATGACTTTAACCAAAGCCTGGAGCAAGTGATAATCCCATCAAGTCTTCAAAGCTTGAGTTTTGGCAAGTACTTCAACCAAAGCCTGGAGCGGGTGACCTTGCCATCGATTCTGCAAAGCTTGAGTTTCGGAAAGTACTTCAACCAAAGCCCAGAACGGGTGACCTTGCCATCGAGTCTTCAAAGCTTGAGTTTTGGCGCTTGCTTCAACCAAAGCCTGGAGCGGGTGACCTTGCCATCGAGTCTTCAAAGCTTGAGTTTTGGCACTAAGTTCAACCAAAGCCTGGAGCGGGTGACCTTGCCATCGAGTCTTCAAAGCTTGAGTTTTGGCGAGTACTTCAACCAAAGCCTGGAGCGGGTGACCTTGCCATCGAGTCTTCAAAGCTTGAGTTTTGGCGCTGACTTTAACCAAAGCCTGGAGCGGGTGACCTTGCCATCGAGTCTTCAGAGCTTGAGTTTTGGCGCTAGGTTCAACCAAAGCCTGGAGCGGGTGACATTGCCATCAAGTCTTCAAAGCTTGAGTTTTGGCGGGTGGTTCAACCAAAGCCTGGAGCGAGTGACCTTGCCATCGGGTCTTCAAAGCTTGAGTTTTGGCGCTGACTTCGACCCAAGCCTAGAACGGGTGACCTTCCCATCAAGTCTTCAGAGCCTGTTTTTTGGCGTTGCTTCAATCAAAGCCTGGAGCGGGTGACCTTGCCCTCGAGTCTGCAAAGCTTGAGTTTTGGCGATGACTTTAACCAAAGCCTGGAGCGGGTGACCTTGCCATCGAGTCTTCAAAGCTTGAGTTTTGGCGATGACTTTAACCAAAGCCTGGAGCGGGTGACCTTCCCATCAAGTCTTCAGAGCCTGTTTTTTGGCGTTGCTTCAATCAAAGCCTGGAGCGGGTGACCTTGCCATCGAGTCTTCAAAGCTTGAGTTTTGGCGATGACTTTAACCAAAGCCTGGAGCGGGTGACCTTGCCACCGACTCTTCAAAGCTTGAGTTTTGGCGATGACTTTGACCAAAGCCTGGAGCGGGTGACCTTGCCATCGGGTCTTCAAAGCTTGAGTTTTGGCAGGGGGTTCGAGCAAAGCCTGGAGCGGGTAACCTTGCCATCGGGTCTTCAAAGCTTTGCTGCTCCTAATGGTGGCGATTTATCATGCAATGTCTTTGTGAGTTCTGCAGGCTGTGCTTAGTTTGCTTGACACGTTCCCCAACAGAGATTGGAGCAAAAGAGGTTTGCTTTCCCACAAGGTGGTGCCCCCAAGATAGCTAGGTTGGTTTATAACTCTAATGACTAGGACTTATGGTAGATATATGATATATCTATAGTATCTATAGTTAATGGGATTATAAACCAACAAACATAACTTGGGGGGCACCACCTTGCAGGGATGCTTCAGGTTAGCCACTCTGGACGAATTCAGTCGGTGTCCCTATGTGTGGAGTGAAGATGTGGTGGAATCCACGGGAAACATGAGTGGATACGTGACGTCACCGAAATGATGGTTAGTTAGGAGAATCATCCCCAAATAGCTCATTTATTTTCGGCTTAGTGTTGGTTTAATTCAGCCAAATAATTATTCATTATTATGCTAAATCAGTGGATTTTGAGGTACTAAATTCTTGGACAAAGCCGATGACGAACCTTTACAATTTGCTGTGACTGAGGTAGGCCCGAAATGGATTGCACCCCATCACGCAGCAGCCCTGAATACTAACATTTAATTTGTGCTTATGTGGTGGTTTGGGTTGGTGGTTTGGAAGTCTGGGAATTGATGATTTTGTGAACTCAGAAAAACAAAAATTATAAAACCCTGTAAACAATGAAATCGTTGGAAATACAGAAAACAAATTTAAATCAACAATGTTACATGAAGCCCCAAGAAATTGCATGAGAATACGTTTTGCGCGATTTGAACATGGCCAAAAGTATTGATTCTATATTTCAGTGTTGAAGACCTTTTGGCTACTTTTGGCTACTGTATAGGCTATGCTCGACAATTCTTGAGGAATGTCCTCTGCACAATATGGCCGCGTGGATCCATCATTTGCTGACAAAGGTGCAGCAGATGAAACTGATGAAGTCGAGCTTCAGGTGCTGTGCTTGACTGGAGAAGGGGTGACACTGAGTGTCAGGCACTCCATGCTTGGGTCTGACCTGCGCAGGTTGGTGTCAGAGAAGCTTTCATGCAAGCCAGGCGCAAAGCTCGTCGTGCATCATGTGAATGGAAAGCTGACGCTGCATGAAAACTTGGGAGACCAAGGGATTGATGGAAAAGCTGCAGTGCTGTCCTGCACTTACATACCAACTGATGTGTATACAGCATGGCGTTATGCCTGTGAGCTCCCAAATTGCGAGAGAGAGTTTGCGCTAGAAGGTGTTACACATCTTGAAGGAGCAACGCACGGAGAATATGTACACCATCTCCCCTGCAGCCTTGCAAGCTTGAGTTTCGGTGCGGATTTCAACCGAAGCCTGGAGCGGGTGACCTTGCCATCGCGTCTACAAAGCTTGAGTTTTGGCGCTGACTTTAACCAAAGCCTGGAGCGGGTGACCTTGCCATCGAGTCTGCAAAGATTGAGTTTTGGCGCTAGGTTCAACCAAAGCCTGGAGCGGGTGACCTTGCCATCGAGTCTTCAAAGCTTGAGTTTTGGCGGGGGAATTCAACCAAAGCCTGGGAGCGGGACCTGCCATCGAGTCTTCAAGGCTTTGAGTGTTGGCGAGTACTTAACCAAAGCCTGGAGCGGTGTGACCCTTTCCAAGAAGTCTTCAAAGCTGAGTTTGGCGCTGACTTTTAAACAAAGCCTGTGAGCGGGTGACCTATGCCATCGAGTCTTCAGAGCTTGAGTTTGGCCGTAGGTTAAACCAAAGCTGGGCGCGGGGTGAACATTGCCATCAAGTCTTAAAAGCTTGAGTTTTGGCGTGTGGTTCAACCAAGCATGGAGCGGTGACCTTGACATCGATGTCTTCAAAGCTTGAGTTTCGGAGTACTTCAACCCAAAGACCTGGAGCGGGTGACCTTCCATCGAGGTCTGCAAACCTGAGTTTTGGCGAGTACTTCAACCAAAGCCTGGAGCGGGTGACCTTGCCATCGAGTCTTCAAAGCTTGAGTTTTGGCGCTGAGTTCGACCAAAGCCTGGAGCGGGTGACCTTGCCATCGAGTCTTCAAAGCTTGAGTTTTGGCTTTTATTTCAACCAAAGCCTGGAGCGGGTGACCTTGCCACCGAGTCTTCAAAGCTTGAGTTTTGGCGAGGATTTCAACCAAAGCCTGGAGCGGGTGACTTTGCCATCGAGTCTTCAAAGCTTGAGTATTTTCACTCAAAGCCTGGAGCGGGTGACTTTGCCATCGCGTCTTCAAAGCTTGAGTTTTGGCCCTGAGTTCGACCCAAGCCTGGAGCGGGTGACCTTGCCATCGAGTCTGCAAACCTTGAGTTTTGGCGAGTACTTCAACCAAAGCCTGGAGCGGGTGACTCTGCCATCGAGTCTTCAAAGCTTGAGTTTTGGCGCTGACTTTAACCAAAGCCTGGAGCGGGTGACCTTGCCATCGAGTCTTCAAAACTTGAGTTTTGGCTTTTATTTCAACCAAAGCCTGGAGCGGGTGCCTTTGCCATCGAGTCTTCAAAGCTTGAGTTTTGGCTTTCTTTTCAACCAAAGCCTGGAGCGGGTGACTTTGCCATCGAGTCTTCAAAGCTTGAGTTTTGGCGCTGAGTTCGACCAAAGCCTGGAGCGGGTGACCTTGCCATCGGGTCTTCAAAGCTTGAGATTTGGCGAGTACTTCAACCAAAGCCTTGAGGGGGTTGCCTTGCCATCGAGTCTTCAAAGCTTGAGTTTTGGCACTGAGTTCGACCAAAGCCTGGAGCGAGCGACCTTGCCACCGACTCTTCAAAGCCTGAGTTTTGGCGATTGCTTCAATCAAAGCCTGGAGCGGGTGACCTTGCCATCGAGTCTTCAAAGCTTGAGTTTTGGCGAGCATTTCAACCAAAGCCTGGAGCGGGTGACCTTGCCACCAAGTCTTCAAAGCTTTGCTGCTCCTAATGGTGGCGATTTATCATGCAATGTCTTTGTCAGTTCTGCGGGCTGTGCTTAGTTTGTTTGACACGTTCCCCAACAGAGATTGGAGCAAAAGAGGTTTGCTTTCCCACAAAGTGGTGCCCCCAAGATAGCTAAGTTGGTTTATAACTCTAATGACTAGGACTTATGGTAGATATATGATATATCTATAGTTAATGGGATTATAAACCAACAAACATAACTTGGGGGGCACCACCTTGCAGGGATGCTTGAGGTTGGCCAGTCTGGACGAATTCAGTCGGTGAATGTCCCTATGTGTGGGGTGAAGATGTGGTGGAATCCACGTGAAACATGAGTGGATACGTGACGTCACCGGAATGATGGTTAGTTAGGAGAATCATGCCCAAATAGCCCTATTTCAGTTCTTTTCAGCTTAGTGTTGGTATAATTCAGCCAAATAATTATTCATTATTCATTATTATGCTAAATCAGTGGATTTTGAGGTACTAAATTCTTGGACAAAGCCGATGACGAACCTTTACAATTTGCTGTGACTGAGGTAGGCCCGAAATGGATTGCACCCCATCACGCAGCAGCCCTGAATACTAACATTTAATTTGTGCTTATGTGGTGGTTTGGGTTGGTGGTTTGGAAGTCTGGGAATTGATGATTTTGTGAACTCAGAAAAACAAAAATTATAAAACCCTGTAAACAATGAAATCGTTGGAAATAAAAAACAAATTTACAACGAAGCCCAAAAAAATTGTATGAGAATACATTTTGCGCGATTTGGAAATGGCCAAAAGTATTGATTCTATATTTCAGTGTTGAAGACCTTTTTGGCTACTGTATAGGCTATGCTCGACAATTCTTGAGGAATGTCCTCTGCACAATATGGCCGCGTGGATCCATCATTTGCTGACAAAGGTGCAGCAGATGAAACTGATGAGGTCGAGCTTCAGGTGCTGTGCTTGACTGGAGAAGGAGTGACACTGAGTGTCAGTCGCTCCATGCTTGGGTCTGACCTGCGCAGGTTGGTGTCAGAGAAGCTTTCATGCAAGCCAGGCGCAAAGCTCGTCGTGCATCATGTGAATGGAAAGCTGACGCTGCATGAAAACTTGGGAGACCAAGGGATTGATGGAAAAGCTGCAGTGCTGTCCTGCACTTACATACCAACTGATGTGTATACAGCATGGCGTTTTGTCTGCGAGCTCCCAAATTGTGAAAGAGAGTTTGCGCTAGAAGGTGTTACACATCTTGAAGGAGCAACGCACGGAGAATATTTACACCATCTCCCCTGCAGCCTTGCAAGCTTGAGTTTCGGTGCGGATTTCAACCAAAGCCTGGAGCGGGTTACCTTGCCATCGAGTCTTCAAAGCTTGAGTTTTGGCGAGGATTTCAACCAAAGCCTGGAGCGGGTGACCTTGCCATCGAGTCTTAAAAGCTTGAGTTTTGGCAGGGATTTCCACCAAAGCCTGGAGCGAGTGACCTTGCCATCGAGTCTTCAAAGCTTGAGTTTTGGCACTTGCTTCAACCAAAGCCTGGAGCGGGTGCCTTTGCCATCGAGTCTTCAAAGCTTGAGTTTTGGCTTTCTTTTCAACCAAAGCCTGGAGCGGGTGACTTTGCCATCGAGTCTTCAAAGCTTGAGTTTTGGCGCTGACTTTAACCAAAGCCTGGAGCGGGTGACCTTGCCATCGAGTCTTCAAAGATTGAGTTTTGGCGAGTACTTCAACCAAAGCCTGGAGCGGGTCACCTTGCCATCGAGTCTTCAAAGCTTGAGTTTTGGCACTTGCTTCAACCAAAGCCTGGAGCGGGTTACTTTGCCATCGAGTCTTCAAAGCTTGAGTTTTGGCGCTGACTTTAACCAAAGCCTGGAGCGGGTGACCTTGCCATCGAGTCTTCAAAGCTTGAGTTTTGGCTTTCATTTCGACCAAAGCCTGGAGCGGGTGACCTTGCCATCGAGTCTTCAAAGCTTGAGTTTTGGCTTTCATTTCGACCAAAGCCTGGAGCGGGTGACCTTGCCATCGAGTCTTCAAAGCTTGAGTTTTGGCGCTGGGTTCAACCAAAGCCTGGAGCGGGTGACTTTGCCATCGAGTCTTCAAACCTTGAGTTTTGGCAAGTACTTCAACCAAAGCCTGGAGCGAGTGAAGTTGCCATCGAGTCTTACAAGCTTGTGTTTTGGCGGGTACTTCGACCAAAGCCTGGAGCAGGTGACCTTGCGATCGAGTCTTCAAAGCTTGAGTTTTGGCATTGATTTCAACCAAAGCCTGGAGCGGGTGACCTTGCCACCGAGTCTACAAAGCTTGAGTTTTGGCGATTCCTTCAATCAAAGCCTGGAGCGGGTGACCTTGCCATCGAGTCTTCAAAGCTTGAGTTTTGGCGCTTGCTTCAACCAAAGCCTGGAGCGGGTGACCCTGCCATCGAGTCTTCAAAGCTTGAGTTTTGGCTTTCTTTTCAACCAAAGCCTGGAGCGGGTTACTTTGCCATCGAGTCTTCAAAGCTTGAGTTTTGGCGAGGAATTCAACCAAAGCCTGGAGCGGGTGACCTTGCCATCGAGTCTTCAAAGCTTGAGTTTTGGCGAGTACTTCAACCAAAGCCTGGAGCGGGTGACCTTGCCATCGAGTCTTCAAAGCTTGAGTTTTGGAGATAGATTCAACCAAAGCCTGGAGCGGGCGACTTTGCCATCGAGTCTTCAAAGCTTGAGTTTCGGCAGTTGTTTCAACCAAAGCCTGGAGCGGGTGACCTTGCCATCGAGTCTTCAAAGCTTGAGTTTTGGCTACTGTTTCAACCAAAGCCTGGAGCGGTTGACCTTGCCATCGAGTCTTCAAAGCTTGAGTTTTGGCTTTCATTTCAACCAAAGCCTGGAGCGGGTGACCTTGCCATCGAGTCTTCAAAGCTTGAGTTTTGGCGAGGATTTCAACCAAAGCCTGGAGCGGGTGACCTTGCCACCAAGTCTTCAAAGCTTTGCTGCTCCTAATGGTGGCGATTTATCATGCAATGTCTTTGTGAGTTTTGCAGGCTGTGCTTAGTTTGTTTGACACGTTCCCCAACAGAGATTGGAGCAAAAGAGGCTTGCCTTCCCACAAGGTGGTGCCCCCAAGATAGCTAAGTTGGTTTTTAACTCTAGTGACTAGGACTTATGGTAGATATATGATATATCTATAGTTAATGGGATTATAAACCAACTTATAACTTGGGGGCACCACCTTGCAGGGATGCTTGAGGTTGGCCACTCTGGATGCATTCAGTCGATGAATGTCCCTATGTGTGGTGTGAAGATGTGGTGGAATCCACGTGAAACATGAGTGGATACGTGACGTCACCGGAATGATGGTTAGTTAGGAGAATCATCCCCAAATAGCCCTATTTCAGTTATTTTCAGCTTAGTGTTGGTATAATTCAGCCAAATAATTATTCATTATTTATCAGTATTTGATATTTGCGGGTATCTGGGGTCTGGGGTATATGAAAATAACAATCAACATCAATCAACTGATAATGATTGTGCACATCCTAGCCAGAACCAATCAGCAGGTCGACCGTCCCATGTAATATCTGGTTGTGCCGATTGGATGTTCAAGACCTAGTTAGTAGGTGGTTGACAACTGTGTTAGTCCACCGGATTTTAGGAATGAAACCAGTTTTCCTAGAACCATAGAGAATCATAGAGCCGATTCAATCTGGCCCCACAGGCAGCCATTTAATTCATCTACCCAGCTATATCATTTCGGATGGTTTTGGGTCAAATCCAATTCTTTGTTTGGTCTCCGAAATTAAATGTTCAACGATGTTGTTGCCACGTCAATAGATCGTGAGTAGGGGAATTATCACTAGACAATCTTCTTTTGGATCGGTGAATTATATCCCACCTCTCGCAAGTGGTTAAGAACCTTGGGGTGACAATCCAGCTATAGTTGGGCCTACGAATTGGGAACTTACGATCACCAGGATTATTCACAGGTCACCGGGGTGATTTTCCAAGTATACGGGGTTGTACTAGGATGGTGCACCCCAGTGATGTGAATGTTGGTTTCTAAACTAAACCACATGAAAACATCCATTAACATCCATTAACTATATGTTATATCAGTGATATCTACAATGAACCATAGAGTTCGGCCATTTTTTTTCAGGCAGCTAAACGCAACAACGACTGGGGGCCCCATCCCCCAGTTTCTTGGGATGCTGATCCCCATTGAGGGTAAAGCCAGCAACCAGGTGGTGCCCCCGTTTACGATAGTTAAGTTGGTGCGTTTTTAACTCCAATTTCACTTTGGTTTATGGTACGCACATAACTATAGTATTCATGGGGTTTATAAACCAGTTTATATATCTGGGTAAATTTGATCACGACCTCACTGCGACCTCCCGAAGCCTGGAATCTTTTTTTTAAGGGGAAATCATCCCCAGCCATGGCCGAACAAATCAGGTTAGTGAAATATGATAATTGACCCAGATATCATGGGATATCGGATATCAATGGATATCATCCCCAAACTGTTGTGTATTAGACAGTATTAGACCATGATAGTATCATGGGGATATAGTGACGTGGTGAACCAAGCTCAAAGAATGATCCCGAACCGGGACGACTCACAACGGAAGCGCCATCTTTCCCAGGGGATGAAGTCCCAGTTACCAGCGATCTGTTGGATCATTTTGGTATGAAAAGAAGGGTAGTTACCAGCCAGAACATGCCATAACCATGTTCGGAGATAGTCGTTTTCGTCATCACCAACCGTAAGTTTATACTTATAGAATATAAGGGGATGACAAACCATCGTATCGGGTTTGATCGCGATAGTACAGGCAATCGCTAAAGTCGTGCCCAAAATGATGAGAGTCAATACAAACAGGTGGGGAGCACGTTTTCTTTTGATAAAATGAATAGGAATTGCCATGGTTTCGCGATTTTGCCTTTGGAGTTGTTTTTTGAAACCTTGCGTTCAGGCTGCGTTTAGCATCTAGGGCAACCTCTTCAACATTAAGTCCAACAAGATGTGAATGTTGAAATTAGATAAATTACCCTCTGGTTGTTTGACATAGCCATGGAAAATGGCCAATTTATAGATGGTTTACCTATTAATAGCATGGTGATTGTCCATGGCTATGTTAAATAACCATAGGGTAGGTATTTCGGTGGTCTTCTTTATTTGTATCTTCATAATCTTCATAATCCGGTTATGTATGATGATCACGTCACATCGCAGATATGTTGAGCCAAACTTCGGTCAGCGATTTCATGGAGCCCATGGTATCTACAAAACATTGAGTCTACTGCATGATTTGACCATGTTTATGGGATAAATGTTTTGCTAAAGTGGATTTTGAAGTACCAAATTTGCACTGAGGTGGGCCCGACATGGATTGCACCCCACGCAGCAGCCCTGAATACTAACATTTAATTTGTGTTTATGTGGTGATTTGGGTTGGGCTTGGAAGTCTGGGAATTGATGATTTTGTGAACTCAGAAAAAACAAAAATTATCAAACCCTGTAAACAATAAAATCGTTGGAAATAAAGAAAACAAATTTAAATCAACAATGTTACATGAAGCCCCAAGAAATTGCATGAGAATACGGTATGCGCGATTTGGAAATTGCCAAAAGTATTGCTTCTAAATTTCAGTGTTGAAGACTTTTTGGCTACTGTATAGGCTATGCTCGACAATTCTTGAGGAATGTCCTCTGCACAATATGGCCGCATGGATTCATCATTTGCTGACAAAGGTGCAGCAGATGAAACTGATGAGGTCGAGTTTCAGGTGCTGTGCTTGACTGGCGAAGGAGTGACACTGACTGTCAGTCGCTCCATGCTTGGGTCTGACCTGCGCAGGTTGGTGTCAGAGAAGCTTTCATGCAAGCCAGGCGCAAAGCTCGTCGTGCATCATGTGAATGGACAGCTGACGCTGAATCAAAAGTTGAGAGACCAAGGGATTGTTGGAAAAACCGAAGTGCTGTCCTGCACTTATATACCAACTGATGTGTATACAGCATGGCGTTATGTCTGTGAGCTCCCAAATTGTGAGAGAGAATTTGCGCTAGAAGGTGTTACACATCTTGAAGGAGCAACGCACGGAGAATACTTACAACATCTCCCCTGCAGCCTTGCAAGCTTGAGTTTCGGTGCGGATTTCAACCAAAGCCTGGAGCGGGTGACCTTGCCATCAAGTCTACAAAGCTTGAGTTTTGGCGCTAGGTTCAACCAAAGCCTGGAGCGGGTGACCTTGCCTCCGAGTCTTCAAAGCTTGAGTTTTGGCGATGACTTTAACCAAAGCCTGGAGCAAGTGATAATCCCATCAAATCTTCAAAGCTTGAGTTTTGGCAGGTACTTCAACCAAAGCCTGGAGCGAGTGACCTTGCCATCGAGTCTTCAAAGCTTGAGTTTTGGCGCTTGCTTCAACCAAAGCCTGGAGCGGGTGACCTTGCCATCGAGTCTTCAATCATTGAGATTTGGCATTGATTTCAACCAAAGCCTGGAGCGGGTGACCTTCCCATCGAGTCTTCAGAGCCTGTTTTTTGGCGGTTGGTATTTCAACCAAAGCCTGGAGCTGGTGACCTTGCCATCGAGTCTTCAAAGCTTGAGTTTTGGCTGGTATTTCAACCAAAGCCTGGAGCTGGTGACCTTGCCATCGAGTCTTCAAAGCTTGAGTTTTGGCGAGGAATTCAACCAAAGCCTGGAGCGGGTGACCTTGCCCTCGAGTCTGCAAAGCTTGAGTTTTGGCTTTCATTTCGACCAAAGCCTGGAGCGGGTGACCTTGCCATCGAGTCTTCAAAGCTTGAGTTTTGGCGCTGTGTTTAACCAAAGCCTGGAGCGGGTGACCTTGCCATCGAGTCTTCAAAGCTTGAGTTTTGGCAGGTGGTTCGAGCAAAGCCTGGAGCGGGTGACCTTGCCATCGGGTCTTCAAAGCTTGAGTTTTGGCTACTGTTTCAACCAAAGCCTAGAACGGGTGACCTTGCCATCGAGTCTTCAAAGCTTGAGTTTTGGCGAGTTCTTCACCCAAAGCCTGGAGCGGGTGACTTTGCCATCGAGTCTTCAAAGCTTGAGTTTTGGCGCTGACTTCGACCCAAGCCTGGAGCGGGTGACCTTGCCATCGAGTCTTCAATCATTGAGTTTTGGTTTTGATTTCAACCAAAGCCTGGAGCGGGTGACCTTGCCCTCGAGTCTGCAAAGCTTGAGTTTTGGCGATGACTTTAACCAAAGCCTGGAGCGGGTGACCTTGCCATCGAGTCTTCAAAGCTTGAGTTTTGGCGATGACTTTAACCAAAGCCTGGAGCGGGTGACCTTGCCATCGGGTCTTCAAAGCTTGAGTTTTGGCTACTGTTTCAACCAAAGCCTAGAACGGGTGACCTTGCCATCGAGTCTTCAAAGCTTGAGTTTTGGCGAGTGGTTCGAGCAAAGCCTGGAGCGGGTAACCTTGCCATCGGGTCTTCAAAGCTTTGCTGCTCCTAATGGTGGCGATTTATCATGCAATGTCTTTGTGAGTTCTGCAGGCTGTGCTTAGTTTGCTTGACACGTTCCCCAACAGAGATTGGAGCAAAAGAGGTTTGCTTTCCCACAAGGTGGTGCCCCCAAGATAGCTAGGTTGGTTTATAACTCTAATGACTAGGACTTATGGTAGATATATGATATATCTATAGTATCTATAGTTAATGGGATTATAAACCAACAAACATAACTTGGGGGGCACCACCTTGCAGGGATGCTTCAGGTTAGCCACTCTGGACGAATTCAGTCGGTGTCCCTATGTGTGGAGTGAAGATGTGGTGGAATCCACGGGAAACATGAGTGGATACGTGACGTCACCGAAATGATGGTTAGTTAGGAGAATCATCCCCAAATAGCTCATTTATTTTCGGCTTAGTGTTGGTTTAATTCAGCCAAATAATTATTCATTATTATGCTAAATCAGTGGATTTTGAGGTACTAAATTCTTGGACAAAGCCGATGACGAACCTTTACAATTTGCTGTGACTGAGGTAGGCCCGAAATGGATTGCACCCCATCACGCAGCAGCCATGAATACTAACATTTATTTTGTGCTTATGTGGTGGTTTGGGTTGGGTTCGGATGTCTGGGAATTGATGATTTTGTGAACTCAGAAAAAACAAAACTATCAAACCCTGTAAACAATGAAATCGTTGGAAATAAAAAACAAATTTACAACGAAGCCCAAAAAAATTGTATGAGAATACATTTTGCGCGATTTGGAAATGGCCAAAAGTATTGATTCTAAATTTCAGTGGTGAAGACTTTTTGGCTACTGTATAGGCTATGCTCGACAATTCTTGAGGAATGTCCTCTGCACAATATGGCCGCGTGGATCCATCATTTGCTGACAAAGGTGCAGCAGATGAAACTGATGAGGTCGAGCTTCAGGTGCCGTGCTTGACTGGAGAAGGAGTGACACTGAGTGTCAGTCGCTCCATGCTTGGGTCTGACCTGCGCAGGTTGGTGTCAGAGAAGTTTTCATGCAAGCCAGGCGCAAAGCTCGTCGTGCATCATGTGAATGGAAAGCTGACGCTGCATGAAAACTTGGGAGACCAAGGGATTGATGGAAAAGCTGCAGTGCTGTCCTGCACTTACATACCAACTGATGTGTATACAGCATGGCGTTTTGTCTGCGAGCTCCCAAATTGTGAAAGAGAGTTTGCGCTAGAAGGTGTTACACATCTTGAAGGAGCAACGCACGGAGAATATTTACACCATCTCCCCTGCAGCCTTGCAAGCTTGAGTTTCGGTGCGGATTTCAACCAAAGCCTGGAGCGGGTTACCTTGCCATCGAGTCTTCAAAGCTTGAGTTTTGGCGAGGATTTCAACCAAAGCCTGGAGCGGGTGACCTTGCCATCGAGTCTTAAAAGCTTGAGTTTTGGCAGGGATTTCCACCAAAGCCTGGAGCGAGTGACCTTGCCATCGAGTCTTCAAAGCTCGAGTTTTGGCGCTTGCTTCAACCAAAGCCTGGAGCGGGTGACCCTGCCATCGAGCCTTCAAAGCTTGAGTTTTGGCTTTCTTTTCAACCAAAGCCTGGAGCGGGTTACTTTGCCATCGAGTCTTCAAAGCTTGAGTTTTGGCGCTGACTTTAACCAAAGCCTGGAGCGGGTGACCTTGCCATCGAGTCTTCAAAGATTGAGTTTTGGCGAGTACTTCAACCAAAGCCTGGAGCGGGTCACTTTGCCATCGAGTCTTCAAAGCTTGAGTTTTGGAGATACGGGTTACTTTGCCATCGAGTCTTCAAAGCTTGAGTTTTGGCGCTGACTTTAACCAAAGCCTGGAGCGGGTGACCTTGCCATCGAGTCTTCAAAGCTTGAGTTTTGGCTTTCATTTCGACCAAAGCCTGGAGCGGGTGACCTTGCCATCGAGTCTTCAAAGCTTGAGTTTTGGCTTTCATTTCGACCAAAGCCTGGAGCGGGTGACCTTGCCATCGAGTCTTCAAAGCTTGAGTTTTGGCGCTGGGTTCAACCAAAGCCTGGAGCGGGTGACTTTGCCATCGAGTCTTCAAACCTTGAGTTTTGGCAAGTACTTCAACCAAAGCCTGGAGCGAGTGAAGTTGCCATCGAGTCTTACAAGCTTGTGTTTTGGCGGGTACTTCGACCAAAGCCTGGAGCAGGTGACCTTGCGATCGAGTCTTCAAAGATTGAGTTTTGGCATTGATTTCAACCAAAGCCTGGAGCGGGTGACCTTGCCACCGAGTCTACAAAGCTTGAGTTTTGGCGATTGCTTCAATCAAAGCCTGGAGCGGGTGACCTTGCCATCGAGTCTTCAAAGCTTGAGTTTTGGCGCTTGCTTCAGCCAAAGCCTGGAGCGGGTTACTTTGCCATCGAGTCTTCAAAGCTTGAGTTTTGGCTTTCTTTTCAACCAAAGCCTGGAGCGGGTGACCTTGCCATCGAGTCTTCAAAGCTTGAGTTTTGGCGCTGACTTTAACCAAAGCCTGGAGCGGGTGACCTTGCCATCGAGTCTTCAAAGATTGAGTTTTGGCGAGTACTTCAACCAAAGCCTGGAGCGGGTCACTTTGCCATCGAGTCTTCAAAGCTTGAGTTTTGGCAAGTACTTCAACCAAAGCCTGGAGCGGGCGACTTTGCCATCGAGTCTTCAAAGCTTGAGTTTCGGCAGTTGTTTCAACCAAAGCCTGGAGCGGGTGACCTTGCCATCGAGTCTTCAAAGCTTGAGTTTTGGCTACTGTTTCAACCAAAGCCTGGAGCGGTTGACCTTGCCATCGAGTCTTCAAAGCTTGAGTTTTGGCTTTCATTTCAACCAAAGCCTGGAGCGGGTGACCTTGCCATCGAGTCTTCAAAGCTTGAGTTTTGGCTACTGTTTCAACCAAAGCCTGGAGCGGGTGACCTTGCCACCAAGTCTTCAAAGCTTTGCTGCTCCTAATGGTGGCGATTTATCTTGCAATGTCTTTGTGAGTTTTGCAGGCTGTGCTTAGTTTGTTTGACACGTTCCCCAACAGAGATTGGAGCAAAAGAGGTTTGCTTTCCCACAAGGTGGTGCCCCCAAGATAGCTAAGTTGGTTTTTAACTCTAGTGACTAGGACTTATGGTAGATATATGATATATCTATAGTTAATGGGATTATAAACCAACAAACATAACTTGTGGGGCACCACCTTGCAGGGATGCTTCAGGTTAGCCACTCTGGACGAATTCAGTCGGTGTCCCTATGTGTGGGGTGAAGATGTGGTGGAATCCACGTGAATCATGAGTGGATACGTGACGTCACCGGAATGATGGTTAGTTAGGAGAATCATCCCCAAATAGCCCTATTTCAGTTATTTTCAGCTTAGTGTTGGTATAATTCAGCCAAACAATTATTCATTATTTATCATTATTTGATATTTGCGGGTATCTGGGGATGTCTGGGGTCTGGGGTATTTATAAGAATAACAATCAACATCAATCTACTGATTGTGTACGTCCCAGCCAGAACCAATCAGCAGGTCGACCGTCCCATGGAATATCTGGTTGTGCCGATTGGATGCTCAAGACCTAGTTAGTAGGTGGTTGACAACTGTGTTAGTCCACCGGATTTTAGGAATGAAACCAGTTTTCCTAGAACCATAGAGAATCATAGAGCCGATTCAATCTGGCCCCACAGGCAGCCATTTACTTCATCTACCCAGCTATATCATTTCGGATGGTTTTGGTTCAAATCCAATTCTTTGTTTGGTCTCCGAAATTAAATGTTCAACGATGTTGTTGCCACGTCAATAGATCGTGAGTAGGGGAATTATCACCAGACAATCTTCTTTTGGATCGGTGAATTATATTAATCCAGACAGATACCATTCGACACAGTTTGGGGTACCCTATTTTACTTTAATGCAAACAAACCCACACAACTTCTCGGATAAGACTTCCAAAAGAAAGGTCTAAATGATTACTGTAGAAAGTTCAATCGGATAATTAAGTTTGTTGTGACCCAGCTAATCACCCTTGTTTCAATGCTTAGTAACTGGCCTACACTCCCGACAAAGAATGGTATAAACTGGGTTGAACATTGGCCATTGCCCGTTGAGGAACACCTGAGATCATCCTGGAAGCTAGAAACTGCTTTGCAGCCACTGCCATTTTCTAAGTTGACTTATAACTTGGTGAGCTAGGGTTTTGGGGGTATATAAGTATGGCATATTATGTCTCTTTTCGAATCAAGTGGATGCTGCACTGAGATCCATGCTATGGTCGCGGAGGCTGCTTTTCCGAGCGAAGTCAGGCGAAGACGAGAGGTTCACCTCGAGGTGTGAATATTCACGCGGTTCCCTGCGAAGCTGAAGATCGATTCTTTGAACATCCTGTGCCTTCTGGTTATGTCAAAATAGCTATGGAAAATGGCAAGTTATAGTTGATTTACCCAGTAAAAACGGTGGTTTTCCATAGTCATGTTAGTTTACCAGAGGATATTTAAACCAGACATCATATGGTGTTTTTATTGGGATAACCCGAGTGATGTAACGTATCGTTAATAAGGATTTGATGGGGATACAAGGGGCATATTGCTATTGGTTTCAAATTATGTTTCGTTATTCTATAATGTGTGCCGTTATTTTCATTATTATTTATTGTCCATTGTTATCCATTATATGTTGTCCATTAGTACCCATCATTCTCCATCATTAATCCCATGCTAAAACTAAATCAGTTCTTGTCCCTATGTTTTGTCCATCAATCCATCATAAATCCCACCGTAAACCCCATAAATCTCATCGTAAATAATCACAAATCCCATCAAATCTTACTAAATCCCATTAAATCCTGTTAGATCCCATTTAATCCCATTGAATCCCATTACATCCCACTACATCCCATTAAATCCCATTACATCCCATTAAATCCCATTAAATCCCTATTAATTTCCCATTAAATTCCCATTAAATTCCCATTAAATCCCATTACATCCCATTACATCCCATTAAATCCCATTAAATCCCATTAAATCCCATTACATCCCATTACATCCCATTACATCCCATTAAATCCCATTAAATCCCATTAAATCCCATTACATCCCATTACATCCCATTACATCCCATTAAATCCCATTACATCCCATTACATCCCATTAAATCCCATTAAATCCCATTACATCCCATTACATCCCATTAAATCCCATTACATCCCATTACATCCCATTACATCCCATTAAATCCCATTACATCCCATTAAATCCCATTAAATCCCATTAAATCCTATTGAATCAAAATGAAATCCCATTAAATCCCATTACATCCCATTACATCCCATTACATCCCATTAAATCCCATTAAATCCTATTAAAGCCCATTAAATCCCATTACATCCCATTACATCCCATTAAATCCCATTACATCCCATTAAATCCCATTACATCCCATTAAATCCCATTAAAGCCCCATTAAATCCCTATTAATTTCCCATTAAATTCCCATTAAATTCCATTAAATCCCATTACATCCCATTACATCCCATTACATCCCATTAAATCCCATTACATCCCATTAAATCCCATTACATCCCATTAAATCCCATTACATCCTATTACATCCCATTAAATCCCATTACATACCATTAAATCCCATTAAATCCCATTACATCCCATTACATCCCATTAAATCCCATTACATCCCATTAAATCCCATTAAATCCCATGACATCCCATGACATCCCATTACATCCCATTAAATCCCATTACATCCCATTAAATCCCATTAAATCCCATTACATCCCATTACATCCCATTACATCCCATTAAATCCCATTACATCCCATTAAATCCCATTACATCCCATTAAATCCCATTACATCCCATTAAATCCCATTAAATCCCATTACATCCCATTAAATCCCATTAAATCCCATTAAATCCCTATTAATTTCCCATTAAATTCCCATTAAATCCCATTAAATCCTATTGAATCAAAATGAAATCCCATTAAAGTCCCTTTAAACCCAATTAAATCCTATTGAATCAAAATGAAATCCCATTAAATCCCATTAAAGCCCATTACATCCCATTACATCCCATTACATCCCATTAAATCCCATTACCCATCCCATTACAATTACATCCCATTACATCCCATTACATCCCATTACCCATTACATCCCATTAAATCCCATTAAATTAAATCCCATTACATCCCATTAAATCCCACTACATCCCATTAAATCCCATTACCCATCCCATTAAATCCAATTTAATCCCATTAAATCCCATTACATCCCATTAAATCCCATTAAATCCCATTAAAGCCCCATTAAATCCCTATTAATTTCCCATTAAATTCCCATTAAATCCCATTAAATCCTATTGAATCAAAATGAAATCCCATTAAATTCCCATTAAATCCCATGAAATCCTATTGAATCAAAATGAAATCCCATTAAATCCCATTAAATCCCATTACATCCCATTACATCCCATTAAATCCCATTAAATCCCATTACATCCCATTACATCCCATTACATCCCATTAAATCCCATTACATCCCATTAAATCCCATTAAATCCGATTACATCCCATTAAATCCCATTAAATCCCATTAAATCCCATTACATCCCATTAAATCCCATTAAATCCCATTACATCCCATTACATCCCATTAAAGCCCCATTACATCCCATTACATCCCATTAAATCCCATTACATCCCATTAAATCCCATTAAATCCCCATTAAATCCCTATTAATTTCCCATTAAATTCCCATTAAATCCCATTACATCCCATTAAATCCCATTACATCCCATTAAATCCCATTAAATCCCATTAAATCCCATTAAATCCCATTACATCCCATTACATCCCATTAAATCCCATTACATCCCATTAAATCCCATTAAATCCCATTAAATCCCATTAAATCCCATTACATCCCATTACATCCCATTAAATCCAATTAAATCCTATTAAATCCATTATCCCATGATTTCCAGTGTTCCTATCATCACAACATCACAACTCCGAAACTTCGGCCACCGAGGCTGCTGATTCCCGGAGAAGTGATCCATCTCTACCGCCGCAACGGCGTCTTGCTTTAGCTCACTGTGACCCTGGAATCATGATAAATGACGGTTTATCATGGTTAATTATGGTTCATGATGTTCTGGTTGGCGGTTTAGTATGGGATAATGATGGTTAATGATGGTTAATAATGGTTTATCATGGTTAATAATGGTTAATGATGGTTCATAATCTGGTTGGTGGTGACTGGAACCATGGAATTTTGAATGACTTTCCATCTTTTGGGAAGAATCATCCCATCTGACGAACTCATATTTTTCAGAGGGGTAGGTATACCACCAACCAGTTGTAGGATTCGGGGAATCATCCCCAAATGAACTTTTTAGGTTACCCAGTATGATAAATGGCGATTTACCATAATATCCGAAATGTTTTGTCTAAATTCTGGTTTTCCCAGAAATCATGGATAAATGGCGACGTTTTTGATCGGAAGATATGGGAAATTCGTGGGAAAACCAACGCAAAACCACGGAAAATCCTCCATAAATAGACATTGAAATGGCAAAGCATTAGTGAACTCTGAGATTTTAACCTCCATAAGTTCGTCAATATAAGCCCTATTAAAACCACTGATCTATATTTGGAGGATCATCCCACGACTCAGATGATCCTCCAAGTCCAAATAGGGATAGAAATTTATTTGGACGTGCAGGAACCAGTTGCATCCAGTGGCTAATAAGATTAGTAATGTGATCTACTTTGAAGAACAAGTCTGGTTGGTGGTTTGGAACATTGTTTATTTTTTCATTCAGTTGGGAAGAATCATCCCAACTGATTAATATTTTTCAGAGGGGTAGGTCAACCACCAGCCAGACAAGTTTACATTGGTTTTTCTTACGAGTTTATGCATCATTTTCTAGCTGGGATGTACCTCCAGGCTGGCAGTTGGCAGCTACGAATTTACCGGGAAGATTCGAAGGATGTCCAGGCTTAGAGTGTAGTAATTCCAATGGATGACCAGGAACTGGGGCCCATTTTTTACAGATTGCCAGGTCCCATCGATCTAACCATGAATAGTCAGAATACTTCACCAACTTTCGTCCATTTTTGAAGAATTCCAATGGATTCCTGTGGGTTTTTGATGATTTTGCCCGTGTTTTCCTATGTGTTTCAGCCATTTTTGGTGACGTGACCAACGTGACCACTGACCGCTCCAGCGCGCCCAGGCTTAGCTCGGGCAGCGAAGTGCGCGGCAAACCATGAGACCTTCACCAGGATCATTCCGTCACAGGCACGGCGATAAAACGCGGTTGGGTTGATACATTGAATTTATACAAGGTGGTGCCCCCAAGATAGCTAAGTTGGTTTATGATTCCAATAACTATAGTTTTTAGGTGATATATCTATAGTTAATGGGCTTATAAACCAACTTATAACTGGGGGGCACCACCTTGTAACCATTAATATTGGGATTTACATGGATTTAATGGAAGTTATATATATATATTATGAATCAATCATAATGGGATCCTGGCTGATTTTTGATTTACAAAATGTGATTATAAGATTAAATATGTATAATTTTATATACAGTGGTAAATTATAGTGACCTTACTGCGACCTCACTCCAATGATGGTTTGGATTCGGGAAATTATCCCAAGATAGTCGAACTTTTCAGATTAGTGAAATATGATAATTTCACTAGATAGAATGTCCGAATGTCCCATGACATATATTGGAGGTTTCCTAACATGACCATACCCCAAAATAATCCTAACGTCGTCATGGATGACTCGGATGACCACTAAATCACATCGTACTTCAGTCCCACCTGCCTTGCTAATGTGGATCTCCGCCGGGGCTGTTTTTCCCATGGCAGATCCCATGAAAATCAGTGCTGCTTTTCCATTAATATCCCATACCAATGTGAGGCCCCCTAATTAATTTACCAGCTTAGTGCTAAGTTCACGCACATAAGCTTCATGAACTGTTGAGTCTATGGGGGATAGAACTTTAGAGCACAAAGTATTCATGAAGGGGTATAAACCAACAAACATCACTGGGTCACCTTGTACTTGGAGCATCCCAGCATCCCTTGCATCTGTTTTCCGTGTTGTTTTTTACAATCAAAACAGTCATTCTTGACTTGGAGTAGATATGGAAAAATCAAACAGAATCTAGGATTGATGTGGAAACTAGGAACCATTAATGATTTTTAGGAACCATTAATGCTAAAATCAATCTAATCATTCTTAGGATTGAAACTAGGAACCATTCATGATGTGGAACTTAATCCCATCCCATTAGTTTTACACGTTCCAAAGAAACCGTGGCGGATATAGGGGGATTAACACATATGTGGGACCCTTGAGGGGATGTTTAACATTAGAGGGATGGGAATATAACTCATTAACCAAAACCATATATATATTATATAGCTGGGTTATAGTATGGTTATTGAGCATTTACGAACTGGGATGCACCCCCAAGTAGCCAACAATGGGGGAATTTACAAACGAAAGTGTGGAAGTTAAGCAGCAAAGTCTTAGCGGAAATGAGGATATAGTGGTTGATCAGTTGACCTGGTTGATTAGCTATTTCATAGGGATTCCATCATCATTTAGAAACTTTTTAACCTTTGTAAATATGGTGACATTACATAATTGACAATGGCTGATGGTTTATGATCAACCTATCACAGGATGGTGCCCCCCAGTGATGATAGTTGGTTTATAAACCCCATGAATACTAGTTCGTTATATCTGCCATAAACCATAGTGAAATGGGAGTTATTTGCACCAACTTAGCGATTCCGAACTGGGGCACCACCTTGTACCATATCCCATTATTATCAGATGTACCACATTATTTCCATTATATCCCCCATTACACATGTCTACTGATTATGATTATGAACTGATCAGTTAGACATGACAACCCCAACCAGCCGTATAACATCCACCAGTAGCCTCTGGTTATGACTAACAGTTCGCCATGGTATAGATGGCCCATAGAAATACATAGTTTACCGTAATTAATAGCATGGTGATTTTCCATGGCGAACTGTTAAATAACGAAATACATAGTTTACCGTAATTAAAAATGGTGATTTTCCATGGCTATGTTAGTCATAACCAGATGATAAATCTCACATTGGGTCATGGGTTTGTCCGAAAATCGATTACCCCTAAATCCACTGTTTAATCATCATGTTCCCTATCCAAATTGCTGGGAGGGAAACTCCATGCTCAGACACACCCAGAGATACCCAGAGTTTCACATTGATGATTGTATATGCATATAAACTCTGGGTTATATTACAATCATCAATGGATATATTGAAATATATTGTATATCCAATGTGATCATTGATGTATATATTTTGTATATTGATTTTCACTCATCACCATTTATGACATATATGCATATCTTATGACTAGTATCCCGTTGAATGACAATGTGAACATTTAGAAAACATTCATGGATGTCTTATTTTTCCAACGGTTGATGCGAAAAAAAAGAGGGGCTTCCCCCAGTGGCCATCAGTGGGTGAATGATCATAGATGGTACCCTACTGTAAACATACTATCATGGTCTAATACACAACAGCTTGGGGATGATATCCGATATCCCATGATCTGGGTAAAGGCCATCATATTTCACTAACCTGAATTGTTCGGCGGGGGATGATTCCCCTAAAATAAACCATGATTTCCAGGCTTCGGGAGAACAGGCTTCGGGAGAACAGGCTTCAGTCGTGATGAAATTTACCCAGATAGATGGTACCCTCCGGTAAACATACAAAAAAACTATGGAAAATCATATGTTTTTAATGGGTAAATCCACTATTTCGACTGGGCCATGGCTTCAATAGCGTTTTGTATGTTTACCAGAGGGTACATGATCATAGATGGTATACCAAAGCGACCACTTTCCGGAAAGAAACGGTGAAGATTCAATCCCCATCCAGCGATAAGCGTCTTGGTGTCTTGGTGCCAGGAAATGTTGAAGGACCACCAGATGGAAAGCTACGTTCCTGGGCGGGACAATCCGGGGAGAGGATGCGGCTGGCTGGCTGTGTCTAGAATTTTTCGGCTAGATGAATGGTGAAAATGATGAGTAGACAGTGGATGGAATGGGCTTGTTTTTTTAAGACAGACCCGTTCATATATGGAAGTTATATACGACATGTATAACAATGTAATGGGACATACGTGCAATAATTTGTCAGGTGGAAACCACATGTGTTTCATTTTCTGTGGCAATGTGGAACAGTTATAAACATTGCCACAACTGGATCATGTGAGGAGATTTACGACCAAGCCCGAGATTAAGCCAAGCAACCCAGTGAAAACTGAATCTAAAGGCCAAGATTTGGGGCAATGTGTTTCGGTTTCGTGTCTCAAAAAGTCCTGGTACCAAGTCCACTGTGTAATCATCATCTTTAAGTTGCTATTTTTAGGGTATTTCATGGTTTTCCCTAGTGGTAAAAAAGACATTGATCTCTTTAAAGTTGGATGTGGAGAATGTATAGTTCTTAGCTGTTAATAATGGTTACCCTCTGGTAAACTAACATAGCTATGGAAAATCACCATTTTCAATGGGAAAATCCACTATAAATGGTCATTTTCAATAGCTATGTTAGATTACCGGAGGGTAATAGCTGGTGCTTTTTCAAGTCCTTAAGGATCCCTTCAGCCGGGCTATCCAACCAGCAACCAGTGGTGGGTGAGGCACTCGCCATACATCAAGCATGCCTGCAAGAGCCACCAGTGCCGGAATGGGAGTCGCTTGGCGCCTGCGTGAGATGGCCAAATGTGCTGGTGGTTGAGCGTGAAAAAAATTGGGGTATTGTGATTTATAGTGATTCACAGTGATAGTTGTTTAATCATGGTTGATTCATGATTTGATGATGGTGATTAATGGTGATTACTATGAATCATGAATTGTGATTAATGATGATAACAGCTGATTTGTTGTGATTCATGGTGATTCATGATGTAACAATGATTTTATATCATCAATGCTTAGGTTCCGGGATGCAAAAGCGGGATCTGATCAATCTTACTAGTTACTAGTGATACTAGTGCTTGGGAGGGAATCAAGCAATGGGATGAGTGTTATTTTTTAAGTTATTCTGAATCATTCCCCCATGAAACCTACTAAGCACCAGGAAGATTTTCTGTTTGGAATGGCTTAAAAAGTCAGAATAATATCATATGTTGGGGGATGAACATGCACCACTTATTTTCATGTGAGAAGGGGCCCCAAGGTTTTGACCCATCAGTTGCAAAACGGACCATTTTTACCACACGTGACGTGATGATCCTGTTGATCGCGATGTAGGCTGGGGCTGGGGGAGAATCCCTGAGGTGTTTTTTGCCTCGAACTCACATCTGGTTGTAATAAGCCCCAATGGTTCAAGGTTTAATTAAAAGATTTGGGTATGGTTAATGAATGATCATTAGGTTTACTACTGGTTGGTGGTTTCAAACACTTGGATTATTTTTCATAATATATGGAATGTCATCCTTCCCATTTACTAATATTTTTCAGAGGGGTTGAAACCACCAACCAGAGTTGTATTTAGCAACAATATTGCTAGTGAGCCTAATGGTATCTCGTAGGTAAAATGGCTCATGGTAATGGTCTTCTTGGGAATTATGGCTCATGGTATCTCATGCTAGTTAGTTATAAGCCCAGCTGCTTGGTGATTTCAAACATTTTTCCAGAATATATTGGGATAATTCGGGATAATCATTATAATCCTTCCCATTGACTTTCATACTTTTCAAGATGGTCATTGCACCACCAACCAGTTTTTTACTCCACAAATGGGTCGCTGGGTCGCGAGTTCAGAGTTTAGCACCCTGGCTTTTGTTCTTGATACTCCAAAATTGGAGTAGTAGGTAGCTATATATACCCTCTGGTTATGACTAACATAGCCATGGAAAATAGATGGTTTACCTATTAATAGCCATGGTGGATCTTTCCATGGCAAACTGGCAATGTCATAACCGGTAAATCCTAAATCCCCATGGACACTATGACCGTTTTTGTGTGGCACAAAGTGATCACTGGTGCATCCCCAGCCCAAAAAAGCATTGGAAGTCACTGGAAGTCCCCGTCATTCTTTGATCAAAGCCCATGATATTTTTACACTGGTTGGTGGCTTGGAACATTTTTTATTTTCAGTTTATCACAGTATAACTTCCAATTCTATTAATCTGGTTGCTGGTTTGGAACATGGCTGTTATTTTCCATCATATTGGGAATGTCATCATCCCAACTGACGAAGTCCATCATTTTTCAGAGGGGTAGGCTCAACCACCAACCAGCTATCCCTATAAATCTTCAGATATATGAATATTGCCATGTGGAGGATACAATTTTCAGACACACCCAAATTCATCATATTGGTTTTATATCCCATGATAACCCCATGAATTGTGGTTGGTATACCACCAACCAGATAAACATATAATCATATAGAAATCCATCATTGATACCCGATGTACATCTATGGACCTAAGGTTTCTCAGTAACTGCAGCAATATATATATATATATATGTATCGTCATCCTGAAGTAATAAACCATAGTTATAATATTAACTTTCGTGAGTGAAGAATCTGCAACTTTCAGAAAAATAAGAAAAAATAAGTGTGCACAAGTGCGCCCTCAGTAGTTTATGTGTTTTGGGACACCTAATGACGCAAATCAGTGCAGTTTGCAGATCCAACAAATCAGAGGGGTGGTGGACAGATATATGGTAAAGGGCCATGGGACTTTCAACATCTCCAGGTAAGAAGGGTGTTTACACGGAATTACATTGAAAAAAGCAAAATGTTCAATGTAATTCTGGCCATGTGACTTTCAACATCTCCAGTACATTGACAAAAATCAAAATGTTCAATGTAATTCTGGCCATGGGAATTTCAACTTCTCCAGGTAAGAAGGGTGTACTTTACCCGGAATTACATTGAACAAATAAGAATGTTCAATGTAATTCTGGCCATGGGACTTTCAACATCTCCAGGTAAGAAGGGTGTCCTTTACCCGGAATTATTTTGAAAAAAAAGAGTGTTCAATGCAATTCTGGCCATGGGACGTTCAACATCTCCAGGTAAGACGATTGTTCTTTACCCGGAATTACAACTAACAAAACAAAGTGTTCAATGTAATTCTGGCCATGGGACTTTCAACATCTCCAGGTAAGAAGGGTGTTCTTTACCCGGAATTACATTGAACAAAACAAAGTGTTCAATGTAATTCTGACCATGGGACTTTCAACATCTCCAGGTAAGAAGGGGTGTTCTTTACCCGGATTTACATTGAATTAATTGATAGATAAAACTTAGTTGAAACAGTAGCATCCCAGAGTGAAGTGGCCTTGCCAGAACCACTTCAGAGTGAGTTTGTCTTGGCAAGACTATCTCAGAGTGACTTGAAAGTGAATTGGCCTTGGCAGGACCAATTCAGAATGAGTTGGTCCTGGCGGGACCGTTCCAGAGTGAAGTGGTCCTACCAGGACCACTTAAAACTGAATTGGTCCTGGCAGGACCATGATGGTCTTGGCCTGGCCATACAGGTCTTGGCCAGTCTTGACAGGACCATTATTGCCTTGGCCCGACCACAATTGGCAATTATGGTCTTGGCCAGTCTTGACAGGACCATTATTGCCTTGGCCCGACCACAACTGCCAATTATGGTCCTGGCCGGACCACAATTGGCAACAATTGGCAATGTTGGTCTTGGCCGGGCCACAATTGGCAATGATTGTCTTGGTCGGACCACAACTGGCAATTATGGTATTGGCCGGACCATAATTGCCAGCCGTGGTCCTGGCTGGACCACAATTGCCAGTTTTGGTCTGCCAAGACCATCAATGCCAATTGTGGTCCGACCAAGACCAATTGCCAGTTGTGGTGCCGGACCACAACTGGCAATTATATGGTCCTGCCAAGACCATCGTTGCCAATGTTCCGGCCAAGACCATAATTGCCAGTTGTGGTCGGGACAAGGCAATAATGGTCCTGTCAAGACTGGCCAAGACCTGTATGGCCTGGCCAAGACCATCATGGTCCTGCCAGGACCAATTCAGTTTTAAGTGGTCCTGGTAGGACCACTTCACTCTGGAACGGTCCCGCCAGGACCAACTCATTCTGAATTGGTCCTGCCAAGGCCAATTCACTTTCAAGTCACTCTGAGATAGTCTTGCCAAGACCACAACTGTTGTAACATGACCAGCTCACACAAGAGAAGTGTGCACAAGTTTAAAATAGTTCCAAAATAAGTGTGCGCAGGTCTAAAACAGGCCAAAAGAAGTGTGCATGACCATGCTCGTTTGTGTTTTAACTTCTTTGGTACTTGTGGTCCTGGCCGGACCACAACTTGCCAGTTGTGGTCCTGGCCGGACCATAATTGCCAGTTGTGGTCCTGGCCGGACCATGCTTCCCAGTTGTGGTCCTGGCCGGACCATAATTGCCGTTTGTGGTCCTGGCCGGACCACAACTTGCCAGGTGTGGTCCTGGCCGGACTATAATTGCCAGTTGTGGTCCTGGTCAGACCATAATTGCTAATTGTGTTCCGGCCAGGACCACAATGGTCTTACCAGGACCATAGTGGTCCTGCCAGGACCACAATGGTCTTGACGGGACCACAATGGTCCTGCCAGGAGGATAGTGGTCTTGCCAGGACCACAATGGTCCTGCCAGGCCACGACCGTTTTGCCAGGACCATAGTAGCCTTGCCCAAACCGTAATCGGTTTACCAGGACCATAGTGGTCATGCCAGGACCATACTGGTCTTGCCAGGACCAAAATGGTCTTGCCAGGACCGGAATGGTTTTGCCAGGACCATCATGGTTTTGACAGGACAATTTTTGTCATGGCAAGATAAATGCTGGTCCTGGTAAGATCATTTGGTTCTGGCAGGGCCGGGCCCTTTTAATTGCAGAACCTGTTGGTCCTGACAGGACCACTTCATCGCGAGTTGGTTTAGAGTGAGTTGGTCTTGGTATCACCAGTCCAGTGTGTGGACTGTGAACTGTTGATGCTAATGACGAATGATATCATACCATTTCATCTCATATCATTTTTAGATTATTTTATGGTTAATGATGCTGTGTGATGTGATACCAACAATTATATATCTTCTAATTTTATGAGTTCCCTGTCGGGCTGGTTCTGGGGCAGGATCAACCAATTATTTCGTGACATAAATGATGCCAATATAAACAATGAATCTTAAATATTTAGGGCCATGTTGAGCCTATCTTTTGGGTGTGACTTTGTCTTTTTGGTGAACCAACCCAAGTGGAAATTTAACAACCTTCATTTTCTTTTTGGCCTTATTTATAATATAAAATAATATTTTCGATATAATATGAAAAGATATGATTATGAAATTAACATTTAATATAATATAGTATCATATAATAGAATATAATATAACCTTTTAATTTAAGTTAATATGATATACTATATTTTGATATAATAGAACTTTCAATAATATAGTAGTATAATATCAAAATATGATATTAGACAATATAGTAGGTATGGGTGATCGGCGCTGACGTCTTGAAACGGAAAGAGCGCATGCTCCTGCGGAGCCAGGCGTTTGACGTGAGGCCTTGTGGAAAGAAAGCGAACCTTTCCATGGCCTGTACCAGCAAGGGCTTGCACATTTTCGTGCAGACGATCACCGATCTACTTGCAGCTTGCGAAGGTTCTGCAGACAGGTGGCTGCGACTCCCACTGTTCACGTCAGACGGCACGGGGCTGCCTGCAGGAATATAGTAATGTAATAATATATTAATATAATACATATATGCAATATATGGGCTTTCTGGCACTTGCTGGCGTTCTGAACCACTGAACCTCTCGTGAATTTCAGTGGAATTCTGGACATTTCTTTATTTTTTTCTACCGGAGAGGAAAGGGAAGTTCTGTGCACACTTCTGGCTCGTGGGAGATGAAAACAGAAGTATGCACACTTATTTCGGCCAAACGGGTGGATCTCGTGAAAGTTAAGAAGTTATAAGCACATTAACTATAAACTATAAACCCCATTAACTATAGTTATAAGTACAATAAACCATAGTTATTGGAGTTATATATATATATATGGATAAATTATAATGACCTCACGTCGCGACCTCACTGGAAATCATAGTTAGTAAGGGAAATGATCCCCAAATGGCCGAACTATTCAGGTTAGTGAAATATTTTAATTTACCCAGATATATATATATATACATATATACATCGTCATCCTGAAGTAGATAGAATATTTGATGTTCAAATGTTAGTGAGGATGCTTTTGACAGTTCCATCTTCTAGGATGACTATTTTCTGCTGAGATGTTCGCCGGGAATTCCATATGAATCTTCCGGTTGGGAAGAGCCGAGGTCCTTCGATATGCGTGAGCTGTGTGCTTGCTGCAACTCCGACTCTTGGGGTGAACTGATGGTGCTAAGCTGGGCCATGGGATTACAACCTACTTGTTGATGGCACAACCCCACTTGGGTGACTTACAAACTACGCGGATCCTAAGCGCTTTCTAAGTGGGATGATCCTCCAAGCAGCTGGTTAGTAAGTGAGTTATAACCCTGAGGAGACATAAAACATTTATTGGCCAGTGAACACACTCCATGGCCCAAGTGGGGTAGGGAAATGGCTTAGTTGCCATAGATATTGACCATCAGCCATGGGATACAATGCGGATATGCCACAATCACTGGAGACCAGGAAATTTCAGGATCCACTACATGGACGTAAACGTACCATTTTTCAAGCCATATTTTCTGGGGATGTTCCCTGAAATTTAGGCCTGAAAAATAGGCCTTATATATGGTAGCTACCTCCAATTTACCAGGCCTTCGGTTCCTGAAATGGCCATTTGACTAGGTCCGTTTTCTGTGAACCCATGCCTGAATGTCCTATGTTATTTCGCGTGCAGATGGTCAGGTTTATTCAGGTTTCACGCGGTTTCACGCCCTATGAAATGATGGTCTTCTGAACCATGCAGTCATACCGAAATGATGGTATGTGTGTTTTTTGCGATTAGAAAATGCTTCCCAAGACTCATGATTGTTTCTCCATGGTACCCATGTCGATCTTGTATAAACAACCTTCGAAATTGCCATCTCATGTAGATTATACCCAAAGAACCACTATGTCTAAACGTTTGCTTGGCAATTTCATACCCAGTTGTCTACCATATGAACGATGACTCAACCACCAGAAGAATGTGGTAAACCCCATCTGTACCACCCCTTTATGGTACTTTTGGAGATGTCTTATGGCATTCAGTTTATCACAGTATAACTTCCAATTCTATTCATCTGGTTGCTGGTTTGGAACATGGCTGTTATGACTTTCCATCATATTGGGAATTTCATCATCCCAACTGACGAAGTCATATTTTTCAGAGGGGTAGGCTCAACCACCAACCAGTTATCCCTATAAATCTTCAGATATATTAATTTTGTAATTTGGGGGATACCATTTTCATGACTTCCAATTCTAAAATTTCATGCCACCAACCAGATTTTACAATCATCATTAATCATCATCATTAACCATCATTAACCATGACTAAACCATCATTAACCATCATTAACCATGACTAAACCACCATATTTCTGTTGCTTAACCCATTCACTTCGCAGCAGCTGCCGTAAAAAATGCAAGTTACGCCATCGTCACCAAGGACTTCACCTGGGCCTATGTTCTGCAGAGCGAGCCTCAAAAGATGTTATCCAGGCAGTGGTTGCCATTTTTCTTCGTTGTTTCAACGGCTTTCCCTACGAAAGGATGGGGCCGTTGGCTAAGTTGGTGGGTTTATAAGTCCAATAATTTGAATGTTTTATGGATATATATATATATATTATATATATATAATATAACTATAGTTAAAGGGGATTATAAATCAAAAACCCATGGACCACTGGAAAAAAGACGAAAACCATGGGAAATTGTGATAATGAAAGAGTGGTGTTTAGTGGTCTATGGCTTATCATTTATCATCATCCCAAAAAAATCATCACCGACTGGATGGGTAGAAACTAATCCTTTAGTTTGTTGCTATAATGTCAACCCCGGATTAATAAACCATGGTATATTATTTAGGGGGGGTACTCCTCCAATAGTCATAATCAAATACTTAAATGGTACCCTTCCAATTAAACAGCCTAGGGGTTTATTAATCCAGGATTGACATTAAATCGAAAATTATCATAACAAACAAAAGACTTTTTTTGCGGACTGTACAGGATTGACCATGAATTAGGTGGTTTTTCAGTCCCTAAAAATTAACCAATCAACCAGGATATGTTTAGTGACTCATTTAGTATAAAAGAACGCGAACAAAACCCGAAACCCCAAAGATTGGCTTTTGGCCATTTTCTCTTGTGTTGTTCTATTTTGGGTACCAACCACTAATTCTGCAGGTTTATGAACCACTAACCACCAACAAGTCGGGATCATCCAAGAGCCAATCGCCCTGCCTCCAGGCACCACTGCTTCTCATGTGGACGTGTGGTTTGTGAAGGTTGTTCCAGGAAAAGGCCGGCGAAATGCCGGAGGAAAAGTGGGGGCTCCAGTGAGGATTTTTCTGCGAGCAGCAATGTTGATAGTAACCCCATCCCTCTACTCACCAGAAACCATGGTTGAATAAGGAGATTTACACACATGTGGGAGCATCAAAATGTGAGTGTCTAATACTAGGGGATGGGATTCAGTGACAAGATCATCCCCTTCGACCCTTTAAATGGCTTGGTATAGGATGGTTCCCACGTCAGTGATGTGAATGTTGGTTTATCAATAACCCCATGAAAACATCCATGAAGCGCTGGTTGTACTAGGATTGTGCCCTCCGGTTATAATTTGGTATTAATTTGGTTTATAAACCCCTATGAAAACATCCATTAACTAGTTCGTTATATTAGTTATATCCACCATGAACCATAGAATTCAGCCACTTTTTTCAGGCAACTGAACGCAACAACCAACGGGGGACCCATCCTGTAAGATGTATTAACCATCAAAACTGCTGGATTACCTGAATCAAATCCAAGGTGAAGGTGAAAACCCGCAGGGGTAAAGTGCTGATTTCACTTTTGATTTAGTAAATTGTCCCACTGTTTTTTTTGTTGGGAGCAACCCAGATTTATAGATGATTCAAATAATGTCGCCCCCGGATCTGTTGTTCACCCCAGGCTTTGAAAAGTTCGGGGGTACCATTTAATGGCAGATGATTTGGGGTTAACCCCCTCCAAATCTGCCACAAAGCCATTCAGTTTAGGGAAGCAAAAAATTGGAGTTGGCATATGCACCAAATGTTGAGCGTTTAGTCCACAGGGTTTGGACAATGCTGGATCCCACATTGTCTTAAAGGTACCTCAAAAAAGATACTGTAGAAAAATGTAGAAAAGTCATTGATGATCATTTCAGTGTGATTTTACGTTAAGTTTCTATTTTCATTATCGTTGGGTGTGTTGCAAAAAAGATTTTGTCGCGTTCGCTTCACTGCGCCTGAAATCAATGCAGGCTATCGCATGAACGCCTGGGTTTCCAGATGCCCGTTCGAACCTGTGACGCTTGGCCGGCGTTTTCGGAAAGCCAGTTCTGGGAGATGAGGGGAACAGCGCGCAAGCGCTGGGTTTCCTTCCAATAATAGGAAATAATCAAGGAAAGCGGTGGTTTAATGGAGATTTCATCATTTTAATGTGATTTCAATGGGATTTTGGAATTTAATGGGATTTAACTATCCTTTTTGAGAAAGGATGGTATAAGACTACAAGCTGCGGACCCCATGGCCGGTAAACGTTGGCGTTAACGTTTCACCCCATGACATGAATACCTTAGTATACTTATAGTTATATCCACCGGAAACCCTAGTTAACCAAGCTATTAACCAAGTTATGTGAACTTGGCTAGGGGACCTAACCTTGTATGTGGTAAAATGTGTGGTTTTGGGGTGTGGGGCCTAAGAAAATTGGCCCACTGTCATCACTGTCCCAGTTTCTCCAGTTTTTCCAGGAGGTTCAGATGGGTTGTTCTGTTGTGACATGTTGTGACACAAAAAAAGGCAACTGGATTGATGAGTAGTTTGGCAGAGGTGAATATACCAACTGCTTATGACTAACATACTTATGGGAATTTATGGGATTTATTGTGGTTTAATGGGATTTAATAGGATTTAATAGGATGTACCATCTGGTTATGACTAACATAGCCATGGAAAATCACCATGCTATAAATAGGTAAACCATCTATAAATAGGCCATCTACAGCATGGCTATGTTAAATAACCAGAGGGTATAAAACTTATAAAACCATGACATGAACTGTGTACCCACATCCACGTTGTGCCCAACCAAATCGCAAGGATCTTTGGACAAAGACCTTTGCCAGCCCTCTGAGTGCACTCACGTGTTTGGCGAATCCCAAGGTGATTTTAGCCCGAGAACCACAACAACTTCACTCATTGGTGAGTGGTGATACAGTAGATAATATATGTATATTATATAATATATATATATATACACATGCAAATATGTAATCTACACATTGTTAAATACTGTAGATGCGTTCCAAACATGTCAAATGGCACCACGACAAGCATTCTGGAGAAGCCTTTCGCGCCGCTTTCCTTAGGCCTCACCACGAAAATGAATGGTTCATCAGCGATGGTTTTTCTGAATGGTTCATGATACCAGTCCATTCAATGCTCACTAACCAACCATGTTTCATCATTTTCCTTAGTTTTTCCCGGCTTTTCATCAAATTCTCACTAAACAACCATTTTCCTGGTTTATAGCTCTCATTAAACCTATGGTTTATGGCAGATATAACGAACTAGTTAATGGGATTTATACACCAACATTCACATCACTGGGGGGCACCATCCCCAGGACAGTTGCGCCTTCGCCCAGTTCGAGGGCGCCCAGGACGCTGTGAGCGCCTTCGCTGCGGAGGAGGCGGCAGCCAGAAGCGCGGCGGCAGGGCGTGGCTGAGATGGGATGTACCTGGGCAAATGTGGGGCTAAATTCTATGGTTTATGGATGTTAATGTAATTGGGTATGGGTCAATACCTATTAATACCATTTTTACTGGGATGAACATCCATTGCTATTTTGGGGTTCACTAGGTACCAGGGTTTTGACCCATCCCCAATTGGGTTTATAAAGCACAAACAATAATGACGAACTAGTTAATGGATATAACTCTATCATAACTATCCAATATAAATTCGATTGGGTTATGGGTAGATATAACGAACTAGTTAATGGATGTTCATTGGGTTTATGAACCAACAAACAATAATGATGTTTAATGATTTGAAAATGGAGGTCATATATTATATGGTACCCTCTGGTAATTTAACATAGCTTTGGAAAATCACCATGTTTAATGGGAAAATCAACGAACTAAATGGCCATGTTCAATAGCTATGTTAGTATACCGGAGGGTAGATATAACTATAGTACAGGATGGGGCCCCTAAGATACCTGAAAAAAGTGGCTGAATTCTATCTAATTCTATGGTTTATGGTAGATATGACATGATATAACGAACTAGTTAACGAATGTTAATTGGGTTTATGAACCAACAAACAATAATAATGTTTAATGATTTGAAAATGGAGGTCATATATTATATGGTACCCTCTGGTAATTTAACATAGCTTTGGAAAATCACCATGTTTAATGGGAAAATCAAAGAACTAAATGGCCATGTTCAATAGCTATGTTAGTTTACCGGAGGGTAGATATAACTATAGTACAGCATGGGGCCCCTAAGATACCTGAAAAAAGTGGCTGAAGTCTATTTAATTCTATGGTTTATGGTAGATATAACATGATGTGACGAACTAGTTAATGGATGTTAATTGGGTTTATAAACCAACAAACAATAATGATGTTTAATGATTTGAAAATGGAGGTCATATATTATATGGTACCCTCTGGTAATTTAACATAGCTTTGGAAAATCACCATGTTTAATGGGAAAATCAAAGAACTAAATGGCCATGTTCAATAGCTATGTTAGTTTACCGGAGGGTAGATATAACTATAGTACAGGATGGGGCCCCTAAGATACCTGAAAAAAGTGGCTGAATTCTATCTAATTCTATGGTTTATGGTAGATATGACATGATATAACGAACTAGTTAACGAATGTTAATTGGGTTTATGAACCAACAAACATCACTGGGGGAGGCACCATCCTGTAGCTAGTTTAATGATTAGAAAATAGAGGTTCATATATCGGCGATCCATTTTTTCATGGCCAAAATGGTTTACGAACGCAGTGTCATTTGCCCAGATGTGCATAAGGCTGTGGGTCAAAAGCCATGGGACTCTTGGTGCAACATTGACACAATATCAGCATTGCCCAGATGTGCAGGACCCATTTGCATCCACTGGGTACTAATCATATTATAATAGTTTGTTTATAGTAAACACCAAAAAGATAGATAAGTGATTATATTCATAATATGACAATTTATCAGGACTCTTTTGTTTTTTTCTTATCTTCACTTGGGGGGTGCTCCCTTGAAAGAAAACGGCTCAGTACGAAACGGGTCCCGGGTCCCGGCGCCCTGAAATACTTCACGCACCAAGAGACCCATAAAGCGACCCGCTGACCCGTTGAGTTGTACATAGCACAGCCATGGCAGTGGCCACGGGTTTTCGGAACGAGTTGATCGGCTCTGTATAGCTTCCTTTTGATGGTCAAAACAGCAAAGATTAAAAAAAAAACGATCTCTATACACCAATATAGCAAGAAAGTATGCAGTGGCAATTTTGACCTTGTCTATCTTTTCAGGGCTTAGTTTAAGCGGGTTAGTTACAAAGGACTGTGGTTTTAATCCACAAAACAATGAGTCGTGCGTTTTCCTTCGCACTTCATACCGAAGCCGAAGCGGTTTTTCGCTCAGTGCTGCAACTCGCAGTCGCATGAAAACAGGGATATTTCACTAACCAATTAAATGGGGACTGGGGACTCATCAAATATAACTATATATATATATATATGTGTGTGTGGTGGTTTCCATAAATGGGGGTACCCAATAGCTGGATGGTTTATTGCATGGAAAATCTAAAAAGTAAGTGGATGATAACTGGGGGGTACCCCTATTTTAGGAATATATATATATATACAATTATAATTATATATTGCAATGCCGCAGCTGTCAAAGCTTCCGTGTGCATCATGAAAATATATGTACATATATATCTAGGTAAATTATAACGACCTCACTGCGACCTCACTGGAATCATGGTTAATAAGAGGAATCATCCGCAGCCATGGCCGAACAATTCAGGTTAGTGAATTATTATCATTTGCCCAGATATTAGCCATGCAATCATAACACATGGTTAAATGATGGTTAGATGGCTAGAGGTGAAAACCCATTAATACTGGTTAATAATGGTTAAATATACTTAATTAATTAATAATTAAAGCTTATTAATGGATGTATATAACATATATATAATATAACATATATATAATTAATTAATTAATTAGTTAATTAATTAATTAATATTTAATTAATATATAATTAATTAATTAAACAGTGAGTCAGCTTCTAGGAATACCCAGACCGGTTAAGTTGTCGGCGTGATGGGAATCAAAAATGAATCTTATGTGTGCACGAGCTCCGCTCCTGGCGGCTCGCTGCACCGCCATATTTGGGTCAAAAAAAATGTTGAGTTAAAACTGGTTAAACAGGGGCACTTTCCATCCGGTTTGAAGCATCATACCCGGCCTGGTAAACGTTTACAGTTTGCTATTGAAAATGGCCCAGTCGAAATAGTTGATTTACCCATGAAAAATGGTGATTTTCCATAGTTTTTTGTATGTTTACCAGAGGGTAAATTCCCCACATCAAAAAGGCCATAAATTCGGTCATGTCATGTTCCGTTTCCGAACAAAATCATCGTGGCAGGTGTTGATGTAGTCACCCCGGCAAGCTTGGTGATGTTGATCCTTTGTTGATAGAAGGAATATAAGGAATTCCCTGTCAAAAACATCCCATCACATCTGGTTGATGCCAAATATTTATCATCTATCATTGATCTATAAATCTATCAATTATCTATAAATCATTTAGAAATGGACCATGTTCCATATGATTTGACATATTTTGGGACGATGATCCCCAGAAGCACCTACAGGCTGGTGAGATTTTCGCAGTCCATTCCTTTTTTCATAGAAATTAAAACGATAGAACAGTTGGAAACTTTTCAAATTTCACGAGCTCCTGGGATGTTGTGATTTTTAGGGAATATTGGATATCAAGGTCAAGATGCAATATTTGATAGTTGGGAACTTTGCAAATCATGAGATAACTATCATCTACACCTGGAAAGACTTGTTGGAATCTTTGTGGGACTTGCTACATCTCTATTTACCCTGTTAGTTCATGTCGACGACAACTCCTTGTCGTGGCTGCGTGAGCACTGACTGATACAGGGAGTGCTCATGGGAAAAAAAAACATGTTGAGGAGCTTCTTGGTACTGCTGGAGGGGAAGTTTTCAACCAAAAAGATTGGCAAATTCAACCAACGAAATGAACAACGTTCAAAACCACTGTTTGTGGATGATTTTTAATAAATATATATATATATACATACACATATGAGTAATTATACTACTTAATAGATTGGGATTATCATAATCCATTATGGGAATCCCTATTAACCAAACATATTAAAGGGACGACAGAGGGTTTGCGCTCAAATGGAGTAAGATTCACAATATGTGTGGTTATTATGCTATATAAAAGTCATACTACATAATGGGGATGAAATTGGTGCTCATGGGGTAAAATCAACCATAATGTATCGCCAAGCAATAACGCTGGTATAATGAGGATGTACTGCGAATGTAAAGGGGATATATCTGTGTGATTTCGGTAGCTGGGGAACCGAACAGCGATTGCCACACGAAGTGCAACACGTCAAAGAAGGGGCGGCCCTTTTCCAAGGCAGGGGCCGCAGCGGCGTCAGCCAGTTGGCTTAGACCCATGGGAATCCCTATGTACCCTAGAAACGGGGATTGATCCCAAAGGGTCCATGGAAAAAGGAACACATGGTTGTGTGCAAACCATATTGTGAGGCTCACAATTCACACCGGTGGAGAATCGTGAACCTTTGAAACAAATAAAAAATTGGGCCATGCGCCCTCGAATTGCATCCACCAGCGCGTCATCATAGGGTGCGCTCCCAATCTTGAGGAACCATACAGTCGCCAAGCTCGTGGGAGCAAAGGGAGCAGTAGTCTCGCTGATGGATTTTCGTTGTTGCTTGACGTTTCAAGCAAAAGTAGTTCGCGTGCCAGCATCGCCCAAAGTCTGTGAAGTAGATTGGGTGTCGGCATCTGTGCTGAGCCACCAAAGGGTGATCACGTTCCAGAGCTTCCACAGTTCTGTCGTGAGCATCACGGGTGATATAGTCGTGGTCGATGTCCTCCAAGCTTGCAAGGTGTTCTCTCACCTCCATGATGTCACCCATCCTCAGCTCCGTCTCCACTCCAATCTCTCTGAACCTTGGCATTTCGGCAGCACCGTCAGCTGGCCTACTTTCCTCTTGGAGGGGTTCGACTTCAGCGACAGGCTCTGCATGAGCTCTTGTTGTTGATGTCCATGGGACCCAGCGGCCAGTCATCCACCACGTGCCGAAGACAATGGCCATGATCGTCAGGATGACAAAGTGGACAATGTTGAGGTTGAGGTCGGTGTAGGTGAAGTGGGTGATGTTGTCCTTGATGTCGATCTCCTCAGCTGCGCATGCCTTTGCCATGCATGTCGCAAACATTGCTACCATCGCCCGTCCGGGCCTCTTTGCTGCATACATCTCTGCGCTCTTCTTCCTCTCTTTTGCATCCTTTCGTTTTGCTGCTTGAAAGTTCTCGTCGCTCTTGAGCTTGACCAAGTGGGTCCTCATTCGGTCTGCAAGCAATTGGGCTGCGCTTTGCTTCGTCAGACCATCGCTGTATTGGCGCTCTGATGACACCCACAAAGTGTCGGCACCACAGCAGCTCAGTTTGTCTTGAGTTACCAAGACCTCTATGGTTGTACGTTTGTCTGATCCGGATGTTGCTTGGACATCGGGGCGGATCAGCATGTCGTAGAGGGCCTTGGCGTCCACCACCAGCTTTGGATTGTTGTTGATCTTGGCTGTCTCCAAACGATCCAAGGGAAGCCACGGCTTCCAAACCAAATTCCAGAATGTGCAAGTGAACAGCAGCGCGTCTGCTGCTTCCGATGCGGCCTGTGATTCTGCCGCCAAGGTGGATCTTGCAATCCTCGCCATGACCTCCAGTCCAGGATGTTATAGTAGCCCTCCGTCCCCTCGGCCACATTCTTGTTGACCATGAGCAGGAGAAAGCCTCCCTGACTTGCCAAGTCAGCACGGCAGCCAAACTGGCATCGGAGAAGGCCACAAACGTCATGTCTTCTCGAGGTCCAAGATGTCGAAAGTCCAAACCGACATCGGCGTTGGCTTTGGCGTATCGTAAGGCTTTGTTGGCACTTTCCAAAGTTTTGGTTGTAGCGGTGGTCACACATCCGGCCATCAGGCTCACTGTAGATGCAGGTGGGGAGAGGTCTGCGTCGCAGGCCACTGCAAAGCTCCCAGCAATCCTCTCAAAGCAGTTCTCTCCTTCTCAGTCACAGGTGTGTCCTGGTTCTCCTTGGACTTGGGGATCGTGATGGGCTTCTGCTTCTTGAAGTAGTCGCCTTGATGGATCCTCCAATGTCCTTCAGGGGCTTTGCAGATCTGGGTGCCGCAGTAGGTCAACTCATCCTTGGTTGATCCTTCATGCCACTCTCGGAACTTGAAGATCTTCTGTAGGTCGGCCACAAAGTCCAGAGCGAGGGCATTCTTCATGTCATAGGCGCCGAAGAGGTCGTCGACGTGAATGCCGAAGATGGCCAGCAGTTGAGGTTCTTCTTGATCTTCAACTCCAAGTTGGATCGGGCGGTCAAACTTCAGAAACAGGCCGCTGTCCAAGGGATGCTGCACGATGGTGCCCTTTCCCAGGTCGATGATCCTGGTCACAGCCTCGTCGAACCAGGCTTTCGGAGCATCCACCAATCCATACATCGGCTTGGTGAGTTTCATCACTTGGCCGTGATCTCCTTGAAGTCCAAGAATCTGCTCGGCATCTCTGGGCAGCTTGATCCAGATAACCCGTGAAGAGTTGGGGTCGTACTTCTTGCCTTGAAGGAAGGCCGTGGTGATGTCAGCGGTGAAGGGGACGTAGTCAAGCATGGCGCTGATGCTCATCACCATGTTCCGAGACAACCTCGTCAGTGTCGGTGAAGCTGTCGTCAATGATCCATTGAGAGCATCAGGGTCTCGGAAACCTTGACAGATCAGACGTGCTTTTGCGCGTCTGCCACCAGAATCATCCTTCTTCCAGTTCAGGATGAACTTCGCTCTGATGGTTCTGGGCTTCTTATCATCAGTCATCTTGTCGAAGACCCAGACGTCGTTCTCGAAGAAAGATGTGAGCTCTTTCTCCTTCGCCTTGAGGAACTCCAAGCGGTCTGCCAGTGACATAGTTCGTTCTGAAAGAGGTTCATGCTGCATGTAGATGGTCTCAGCGCCATTGCTCTTGTGGTAGAAGTCCTGGATGGCCTGCTTGCGCCAGGTCGTGTGGATCTTGAAGCGGGTGTAGCCAGTCCAGTCAGCGTCACGTAGTTGTAGACATGGTGTAGTCCTGGTCCACTTGTCTCTGACCAGTTTTCCAGTCTGCAACTTGGTGTAGCGCTGCTTGGTGAGGTACTTGAGGTCAATGGGGCAGTTGTCCACAGTTGGTGTGAACTCTTGGTCTCTGGCCAGGTAGTGTTTTCTCGTCAGGTAGTTGCCCTCAATGATCCATTCATCACGTACTTCTCCAAGTTGGATGTAGCCCTCTTCAATGGTCCAGCCAGGGGGCAAAGTCATGCCTTTGTCGACCATGTCCACATCGCAGACAAACTCCACAGTCTCTTTGGCATCATCTCCAAGTGGTCGATTGGAGTAGGGTGTATCACGGTCGGCGTGACTTCGTGCCGGGCCATAGCTCTCAGGCTTCTTGAAGAGCAAGGACTCCTGCCGCTCGAAGCGGTTCCTCTGTGCAGCAAAACTCTCTCCAGTTGGAGCTTGATATAGCCTCCGTTGTTCAGGTGGTACTGGAAGATGTGATTGGGTGAGTGAAGGCACCACAGCTGGCTCCTCAAAGGGCTCAGGCTCCAGCACACTGTGGGGTGAAGTCACCGGCATCAGTGCTGGTGTCTCTTGGTGTTCACCTGGTGGTTGATCTGGTAGTTCATGACTCATCGTGTTTGATGTAGAGGAAGTCGGCCTCGGGCCTCCCGAAGGGGCAGGGCCAGTGGTGGTTGTTGGTCTTGCAGAGGCGGAGGGTTCTTCTTCAGGAGGGTTTTCATCTCCATGCTCGGAGTGAAGTGGCGTCGTTGGCTCATAGCCATCGGACATGTTGTCAATGTCCACCATGAAGGTTGTGGTTCCAGTCCATGTGTAGTGGAGCTCCCTGTTGGCATTGGGAACCCTCCATTCATCCCTGAAGCGCATGTGCTCGGGGTTGGGACTGCCGCGTCGCACATCAGTGACCCGCTCGTTGGTGAAGCGGTGAACCGGGATGTCCATCTCGGGCTCCGGGACGTAGAGCCGTCTCCTTGGAGTGTTGTGGATCCTGGTCCAAACTCTGCCATCATCGCTGATTTGCCATCAGTCAGCCGGCAGGCTTTGGACAGGGAAGGGACCAAGGTCACGGTCGTCTTCACCTTCTTCTTCATCTGTGTCCACCTCATCTCGTCGACGTTTGTTCGTCTTGGAGAGGTCCACGTACTGCGTCACTCCACGGTTCCTGATCTGGTGCAAGGCATTCTTTGCAACGTCCAAGGGGTCCCGGGGCTTCTCGGTGATGTCAACGGCCACATTCGCAGACTTGACGTGCTCGGGGGCGGCTCTCAAGAGGTTTGTGCCATGACCAATCCACAGCACGTCAGAGTTTGGCCCAGTTGGACCGGCCTCCCTCATGATGACCACAGCAGGGCCACGCCAGCGAAGCTTGGCATTGCTTCCGGCAGGGGCGTCTCTCCAGTAGTAGCAGTAGTCGCCCGTGTTCAAGATGGTCTGCTGACCCATGAACTTTCGTAGTAGAGCTCGTCGAAGTCGCCGGTCAGTGTCGGCAGCAGCTGTGGCTTTGACGGCCTCTTGCTTCAGCTTGAGCTTCTCCATGAAGGCCTCTGATGGATCCAAGGCAGCCGGGTTGTTCAAGGTCTGCTCTTCCATCAGCATCCCTGGGATGTGTGGGGTATATCCCAAGGTCCATTGCACCGGACTGTAGCCACAAACATTTGGGGTTCTGTTGATCTGCGGGATGACGTAGTTCAACGCCGTCACCAGGGCATCGGCCGATCTGGCCACCTCAGGATTTCCTTCAAGGAACAAAGTGATGGCCCTTCTGGTGACTTGGTGACGTCGCTCCAAGATGGCCAATCTTGTATGAGCTTGTCCCGGGCTGATCTGCAGGTTGATCCCGTTCTCGGTGCACCATTCTCGCATGCTGTCTGAAGACCAGGCTCTGTGTTCATCAACCTGGAGGATGTGCATGGGGCCGAAGTTCCTGATCCACGCACGTTCAAGTTGTTTGATGAACTCCTCTGTCTTCTCACCTCCTCGTAGATGTCGTGCTGCAAGAAGTCGTGTGGTGCAATCGGAGATCATCAGCACCGGTTGCTGTTGACGTTGTCCAGGGATCACAACCCATAGGGTATCAGCCTGAACTCGGTGGTTGAACTGCGCATCCTTGGGCATGCCAGAGATTGGAACTCCAGTGGGGCGTCGATGTAGATCACATAGTCCGCACTGATGCTGCTTGGCAGCCTCGATCAAAACGCTGGAGGCATTCTTGTTCATCAAAAGCCTCACCAGCTCCTTCTGTGTAGGGTGCCCAAGGTTGCGATGCAATCGCAGGATTGTGCGCTGAGCTTTCTGCCAATCCTCATCATGGAGTCTTGACAAAACTCCCTTGGGTGGTGGTTGATCTTGTTGATCCTCAGTTTCAGGACTGAAGTTCTCGTCCTGGGGCATGTCGAACGTTTCGAGCTCGTCGACCATGGGGTCGTCCTCAGTGGTGTAGATCTTGTCGTTGCCCTTGTACTGGAAGACCTTGTTGATGGCGTCGACGAAGTAGGCGCACATCTGTGGTTGGTATTCTCCAGCAGCTTGAGCTCGAGGTCCAAGTCCAGGTGAGGATCCTTCGATAGGTAGGTGTCGTGGGCATCCAGGACATGGGACCGTCAGGTCAACGGCCATGGTTTCATCCGTGCATCGCAGCTTGGTGCCCTTGCGGATGGGGACAAATTCTCCATACTCATCAGGCAATGAGCTTCCAAAGGCACACTGGTCAAAGATGGCGTCGTAGCCCTCGATGGCCTCCAAAGTTGGAGTATGCCAGCTGCGTGCATTCTTGGGTTGTTCAAGTCCAGCATGGCGACCTTCTCGTTGTTGTTTCTGGAATGCCCGCTTGCACATCTTCAAGTGGGTGTTCTCCTCATAGTCCCGATCAGCTTGAAGTGCAAGTTGTCGTTGTGGTGTCATCGGGGTCAAGTTCTGCAGGTTGGACCAGATGGTGCAAGGCGGTGCCATCCATACGAACTCAGGGCAGGTGGCGTCCAAGAGCTGTAGAAACTCTCTTCGATGAGATCCAATCGTGAAGTCCCATCCTGTGTTGTAGTCGAAAGACATGATCTCCCAACCTGCTTGAGCCATGGCAGTGGAGAGGTTGGCACTGCCGGAGTACACCTCCCAGAACACCTTTCGTCCAGATTCATGTGCATGTAGAGCTTATTCCATCACAGTCCGTCGCTGCTTTGAGAACTTGTTGAAGTTCATGTGAAGCGACTTCACCAGCTTGTCTGTGATGGGTCGTCTGATCTCTGTGGGGTCCTCGGCAGGAGCGTCCGGGGAGTCGATCTCGATGGTGTTCGTCTCGGGCTCCTCAGTCTGAAAAGCCGTCTCTGGTGGGGTTCTGTTGGTCGTGGAGAGGTACTCATGGACGTCGATGTAGTTCTCCAAGTCCTCATAGTTCGAGATCGCTGCATAGGTCTCGTTGGTGACAAAGTCGAAGTCCACATAGGATCCAGTGGGGTCGTTCTCCACGCCGTCGTCCAGCTTGATGAGGAACTCACCCTTTTCTCCCAAGACCACGTCGGTCCATGGTCCGTCCTGCAGGGACATCTGGTTGGTGTCGTAGTTCATCTGGAGCTTCAGAGCTTGCAGTATTGGTCGTCCAATGAGAAGGGGTGTCGCTCCCTCCACAATGAAGCACTCCATGTATCCAGCCTTGCCAGACAAGTAGACTGGAAGTCTCACCGACCAATCTGCCTGCCTCGAAGCATCACCTCCAAAACCGAAGGTCTTGTTGGTCGGCATGAAGAGGAAGCGTTCTGGTTGAACTCCTCGGCCACGCATGTAGTCGATGATCTTCATGAGGGTCTCATGACCACAGACCACTGAGCTCGCGCCTCCATCTTGAATTCCATACCAGCCTTGGGGTCCAAGATGAGGAACTCCTCGAGGACCAAGCTTTGCCAAGTCCCTGACCATCATGGCTGAGCCGTCGGTCTTTGCCTTCTTCGAAGGTGATGAGGTAGGAGTCGATGTAGGGCTCTGCCGTGATGTAGGTGAAGATCGTGTTGTGCCGCTTTGTGGACAGCTTGCTGCCCAATGTCCAACTTGGCCGCATTTGAGGCATCTCGTGGCGTTGGCCCGTTGGGGGATCTGACCACCTTTGGTCACCCAGGTGCTGGTCTTGTTCTTGCCCTTGCCTTTTGGCTTGAACTTCCCACGACCTTTTGACTTCGGAGTCTTCGGAGATTGGGAAGTTGGGGACCCAGCCATAGATCCTTGGTCTGTCAGGGCGACCACAGGGAAGAAGCCACGGCTCGCCTTCAAGTGAGCCATCTGCCTCCTCGCGTCCAAGTAGGTGGCGTATGCCTCTTCGAAGTTCTGCTCCACCTCCAGGTAGGTCTCATCATTGAAGTCCGTCTCCTCATTGGCAGTGTAGTAGTTGGTCTCGTCGTCGAAGTCCTCCTCAACGTAGGCTTCATCCCAGGTCTCATCCCAGTCGAGGTCGGCCGTCGCATCGTCGTAGTCATAGTCCTCGTCCTCAGCCTCATAGACCTCGTCCATCATGTAGCCATGCTGTCGTGACCACCTGTTGGAGGAAGTTCCATAGCCCTTGCCTCGCCATTGGCGGTCATTGGCTTTCCCTTTGAAGTCCTGACCCAAGAGGAAGTACAAAGCCTCGGTCACGGCTTTCTGGGCGAAGTCAGGTGCTCGGCCTTGGACCAGTTGTTTCTGCTCCGTCGTCAAACCAGCTCTCCTCAGGAGTACCCAGCCAGCGACATTGTCCGGCAGCTTGATGCCGTGTTTCTCAACCTCGGTCAAAGCCTCCCGGTGAGCGGCCACATAGTTCAGGAGCGTCTGGCCGTCTCTCCTCGAAGTCCCGTAGAAGAAACGTTCAAAGGCTCGAGGCATCTCAACCTGATCATCATACTTGAAGGTCTTGTCGTGCTCCTTCAAGATGGATTCGAATCCTTGGTCATCTTCGGCAGCTCGATCCACCATGTGCTCTATCTGCCTCCATGCCGTTCCTGTCAGACTCGTCATCAGGTTGATGCAGGCCTCCTTGCTCTTCTTCTGTATGTCCAGCTTCTTCTTGTATAGGACTATTCGAGTCCTCCATTCACGGTAGTCTTCAGGGCGGTTCGAGAAGATCGGGATGTACGTGTCCTTGACCAGGTCCATGGTAACATTCGTCGTCGAGGATGTCGAAGCCATAGTCCAGGATGTAGCAGCGCAGCAAAGGATGAAGATGGTGAGGAAACCGACAAAGTTGTAGGATGGGCGTAGTGATGGGCTCGTTGTTGTCAAAGTCCCTGGGGTAGTTGTCGTAGTAGAGCTCGGGCAGCCAGAGCCAGACGGCTCCGCTACCAATGTGATTTCGGTAGCTGGGGAACCGAACAGCGATTGCCACACGAAGTGCAACACGTCAAAGAAGGGGCGGCCCTTTTCCAAGGCAGGGGCCGCAGCGGCGTCAGCCAGTTGGCTTAGACCCATGGGAATCCCTATGTACCCTAGAAACGGGGATTGATCCCAAAGGGTCCATGGAAAAAGGAACACATGGTTGTGTGCAAACCATATTGTGAGGCTCACAATTCACAATCTGAATATACAACCAAGTATATCTGATATGCGCGTGTCCAGAAATGCTGCATTCTCCAATTTGTCGCCTTTGGAAACGGAGAAAATGATGATAGACCACGGCATTTTGTTACACAAACTCGCATCGTGTGAAACCATGTGACCCAGCCTTTGATTATTTCATAAAGCACCAGGAAAGCCACAGCAGAAGCTGTTCATAATTGGATATATTTGGAGAATAGTGGGATCATAAGTGGATAGTAATGTCAACCCCGGATTAATAAACCATGGTATATTAATTAGGGGGGTACTCCTCCAATAGTCATAATCTGATACTTAAATGGTATTCCACCAATTAAACAACCGTTTGGGGTTTATTAATCCAGGGTTGACATTAGTGGGATACACAACCATGTAACCAATGGATGTTAATCTGGTGATTTCCCCTCATTGGAAAATCCTCGAACTAAATGCAGTTTTTTTCCAGCCATGTTTGATTTCCAGAGGGTAGGCAACTATGAGCCAACCATCAAAAGGCTTTGTCCAAAAATAGGTTACCCTCTGGTAAACGTTTACATAACGAACTGGAAAATCACAATTTATAATAGGTAAATCAACTATTTCAATGGGTAAATCACCATTTTTCATGGGTAAAGCACTATTTTTCATGGGTAAATCACCATGCTATCAATGGGTAAATCCACTATTTCAATGGCCATTTTCTATGTCGCAAACTGTTGACATAATCAGGTTGGGCACCCAAAATTCCAATGGATCTCCCTTATTTTGGACCAACTGGCTGTCCATGCTGTGAAAAAAATATCTGGCTGTCCATTACTTGTATCCCATGTTTGTTGGTTCAGAAAGTACCCCTCTTACCCTCTGGTAAACGTTTACATAACTATGGAAAATCACCATTTTTCATGGGAAAATCCACTATTTCAATGGCCATTTTCAATAGCGCACTGTTAGTTTACCAGAGGGTACATGGCCGAGAAAATGCTTGCTCCCATTCTGGTTGCTTTGAGGTTAGTCCATTTTTCCCACTCTGTTTTCACAAATTATAAGCCATTCAATCACCAGAATCACCAGAAAGTGGTTGGTGTTCATACCTATGTTGGTTGACCACACCAACAAGGTTACCCCTAAATCCATTGATTAGTCATCACTATCTGGTTGGTGGTTTGGAACATGTTTTGTGTTTCCATATATTGGGAATAATAATCCCAACTGACGAACTCATATTTTTCAGAGGGGTAGGTATACCACCAACCATCTATCCCTATAAATCTTCAGATATATTAATATTGCCATGTGGGGGATACCATTTTCAGACACACCCAAATTCATCATATTGGTTTTATATCCCATGATATCGCCATGAATTGTGGTTTGGTATAACCCCCACTGTAAGCTATATATATATATTGCTGGGTAAATTATAACGACCTCATTGCGACCTCACTATAATCATAGTTAGTAAGGGGAATCATCCTCAAATGGCCTTAATTCAGGTTAGTGAAATATTATAATTTTCCCAGATATTGACTATAGATCCCCATTGTAAGCTCAAGGTCGGGTTCCCATTGTTCCCACGGCCGCAGATCGTGATGAACGGCGCGGCCGTGACGCAAGCCACCTTTGCTTTGCCCACGGAGAGGTGCCAAGTTCAAGAACTTTTGTAGCATGAATGTTGTTGGGCTAAGAAAAAGTTATCATAGTAATTTATAATAGCAAATATACTAAAATATATTAATGATAATGTACTTAGAAAAAAGGATTTAGTAAGAAATGTTACATGATGTTGTTTGTTTATTGTGTAGTTCTCCACCACTTTCCGCCCATCTTACTGTAACTGTGACTCAACCGGCCGATGGCTTTCCAGGCCGCTCTATGCGATTGTGGATCTCATTGGTGTCGGGAGCCCCAAAACTGTGATCTCGGGCTGCAGTTCAGCTTCTACATGGGCATCTTTATCTATATATATTTCACCATAATTCTAAAGGTGATACACCATGTTAAACTCCCAACTTATGGAGGATTAGGGGGGTTAAGATCCCATAGTGGGGATGTGGGATCAAAATCTGGCAGAAATCCCCATCTTTTAGGACACCATTTATTAATAATGATGTAATATGTAGAATCATATGATAATCCCATCAGAATCATGATTATCAATGGAAAATTCGATTATTTATGATCATATATAGTATAAATGCCCTTAATGCTTATCTTATGATACACATATCTGGTTTGTGGTTTGGAACATGTTTATTTCTCCATATATTGGGATTTTCATCATCCCAACTGACGAAGTCATATTTTTCAGAAGGGTAGGTATACCACCAAACAGCTCTCCCTATAAATCTTCAGATATATTAATATTGCCATTTGCGGGATACCATTTTCAGACACGCCCACACTCATCATATTGGTGTTATATCCCATCATATCCCCATGAATTGTGGTTGGTATACCACCAACCAGATAATCATATACCAATGCATCATTGATACCCTATGGACATCTATGGACCTAAGGTTTCTCACTTAGTAACTGCAACAATGTGTATATATATATATATTATATATATGGGAGCCGTCCGTAAAAGCAGGTCACAAATTTATGAATTGATGCGTTTACTTTGCTTTGCGCGATTGCTAAAACCTGCATCGCGATAGGCTGAGCGATTGGTTGGCGATTGGT
>CAMXCT020001239.1:139635-167672 GCA_947184155.2 Cladocopium goreaui | reverse complement strand
TTGCGCCCAAAAACTCCCTAATGTAACTTCTGAAACCTAGAGAAAAGGATGATTTTAGCTGCCTCTGCTGGTGTCTGCTGCTGCCTGCTGCTGCCTGCTGCTACCTGCTGCTGCCTGCTGCTGCCTGCCTGCTGCTCCCTGCTGCTGCCTGCTGCTGGTGCTGCTGCTGGTGGCTGCTGCTGCTGCTGTGGTGCTGCTGCAATCAAACAGACTCCAAAGCAAGAAACAAACAGCCAGGCACCCTTTTCGAAACACATCCGAAACAGCAAAACACCACCTAATTTCGTGCCCAAAACGTAGCAAAGGAATCCCAAAAAAGAACCTAACGTCACTTCTGAAACCCTACTATAAAATTGCAACTTTGCCGCTGCCTGCTGCTGCTTGCTGCTGCCTGCTGCTGCCTCTGCTGGTGTCTGCTGTGCCGCTGCCTGCTGCTGGCTTGCCTGCTGCCTGCTGCTGCCTCGCTGGTGTCTGCTGTGCGCTGCGCCATGCTGCTCCTGCTGCAGCCTGCTGCTGCCTGCTGCTGCCTGCTGCTGCCTGCTGCTACCTGCTGCTGCCTGCTGCTGCCTGCCTGCTGCTCCTTGCTGCTGCCTGCTGCTGGTGCTGCTGCTGGGGGCTGCTGCTGCTGCTGGCTGCTGTGGTGCTGCTGTGGTGCTGCTGCAATCAAACAGCCTCCAAAGCAAGAAACAAACAGCCAGACACCCTTTTCGAAACACATCCGAAACAGCAAAACACCACCTAATTTCGTACCCAAAACGTAGCAAAGGAACCCCAAAAAAGGGCCTAACGTCACTTCTGAAACCCTACTTAAAATTGCAACTTTGCCGCTGCCTGCCGCTGCCTGCCGCTGCCTGCCGCTGCCTGCCGCTGCCTGCTGCTGCCTGCTGCTGCCTCTGCTGGTGTCTGCTGCTGCCTGCTGCTGCCTGCTGCTACCTGCTGCTGCCTGCTGCTACGTGCGGCTGCCTGCCTGCTGCTCCCTGCTGCTGCCTGCTGCTGGTGCTGCTGCTGGTGGCTGCTGCTGCTGCTGTGGTGTTGCTGTGGTGCTGCTGCAATCAAACAGCCTCCAAAGCAAGAAACAAACAGCCAGACACCCTTTTCGAAACATATCCGAAACAGCAAAACACCACCTAATGTCGTGCCCAAAACGTAGCAAAGGAACACCAAAAAAGGGCCTAACGTCACTTCTGAAACCCTACTATAAAATTGCAACTTTGCCGCTGCCTGCCGCTGCCTGCTGCTGCCTGCTGCTGCCTGCTGCTGCCTCTGCCGCTGCCTGCTGCTGCCTGCTGCTGCCTCTGCTGGTGTCTGCTGCTGCCTGCTGCTGCCTGCTGCTACCCGCTGCTGCCTGCTGCTGCCTGCCTGCTGCTCCCTGCTGCTGCCTGCTGCTGTGCTGCTGCTGGTGGCTGCTGCTGCTGCTGTGGTGCTGCTGCAATCAAACAGACTCCAAAGCAAGAAACAAACAGCCAGGCACCCTTTTCGAAACACATCCGAAACAGCAAAACACCACCTAATTTCGTGCCCAAAACGTAGCAAAGGAACCCAAAAAAGGGCCTAACGTCACTTCTGAAACCCTACTATAAAATTGCAACTTTGCCGCTGCCTGCCGCTGCCTGCTGCTGCTTGCTGCTGCTGCTGCTGCCTCTGCTGGTGTCTGCTGTGCCGCTGCCTGCTGCTGCCTCTGCTGGTGTCTGCTGCTGCCTGCTGCTGCCTGCTGCTGCCTGCAGCTGCCTGCGGCTGCCTGCGGCTGCCTGCCTGCTGCTCCCTGCTGCTGCCTGCTGCTGGTGCTGCTGCTGGTGCTGCTGCTGCTGCTGCTGTGGTGCTGCTGTGGTGCTGCTGCAATCAAACAGCCTCCAAAGCAAGAAACAAACAGCCAGACACCCTTTTCGAAACACATCCGAAACAGCAAAACACCACCTAATTTCGTGCCCAAAACGTAGCAAAGGAACCCCAAAAAAGGGCCTAACGTCACTTCTGAAACCCTACTATAAAATTGCAACTTTGCCGCTGCCTGCCGCTGCCTGCCGCTGCCTGCCGCTGCCTGCTGCTGCCTGCTGCTGCCTCTGCTGGTGTCTGCTGCTGCCTGCTGCTGCCTGCTGCTGCCTGCTGCTGCCTGCTGCTACCTGCCTGCCTGCCTGCCTGCCTGCTGCTCCCTTGCTGCTGCCTGCTGCTGGTGCTGCTGCTGGTGGCTGCTGCTGCTGCTGTGGTGTTGCTGTGGTGCTGCTGCAATCAAACAGCCTCCAAAGCAAGAAACAAACAGCCAGACACCCTTTTCGAAACACATCCGAAACAGCAAAACACCACCTATTCTTGTTGTTGTTGTTGTTGTTGTTGTTGTTGTTGTTGTTGTTGCTGTTGCTCTTGCTGTTGCTGCCATAAAATAAAATTAAAATAGAATCCTGTTGCCTGCTGCCTGCTGCTGCCTGCTGCTCCTGCCTGCTGCTGGCTGCTGCCTGCTCCTGCCTGCTGCTGGCTGTTGCTGGCTGCTGCTGGCTGCTGCTGCCGGATGCTGCCTGCCAGACACCTACTGCTGCCCGCTGCTGGCTGCTGCTGGCTGGTGCGGGCTGCTGCTGGCTGCTGCTGGCTGCTACCTGCTGCCTGCTGCCTGCTGCTGCCTGCTGCTGCCTGGTAGTAAAAGTAGCAGTGCAGTACCTCTTCTTCCCTTACGCGCTCCCCCTTGCATCGGCCGGGGTCAGCGAATTATTATTATTCTTTCCTGGCAGCTGTATGCTCCCCCTTGCATCGGCCGGGGTCAGCGAATTATTATTATTTCTTTCCTGGCAGCTGTGTCATAAACTCTTTTTCCCTTACGCACTCCCCCTTGCGTCTGCCGGGGTCGGCGGATTACTTTTACTATAATAATGACTGTAACTACTTCATTATTTTGCTATTGCTATAGTACTATTGCTGTAAAACTACTGCTATTAATCAGCACTGTACATGATTATACATGAAATTACATTGCTGATTTTCGTATTGAAATAGTACCGCTACGAAAGCTGTTGCCAACAACTGACCATGGCACATGGCAGCTTTCTGGTTTCAGCTGGCATTATTTCGAAGGCCAGTTGACTCGGTGTACTTCGTGATGGTTAGTATGATGCTTGTACTCGCGGGGCCACGCGGGGCCGGTGACCAGGGAAGATGGGAGTGGAAGTATCACTGGACTGTTTTTTTATTTCAATGAAATCATAAACTACAATCAAATGATATCAAAAAAAACAGAGATTACATAAAAGGACTTACTTGTTGCATAAACATAAACATGTACCCTCTGGTAAACTAACATAACTATGGAAAATCACCATTTTTAATGGGAAAATCCACTATAACTGGCCATTTTCAATAGCTATGTAACAAATTACCAGAGGGTACATCATGTACGGAGTACATTGAAGCAGCCACCAGACATGTCTTTGCCACGTTTCTCCCACGATGCTGACGACTGTGGGTACCTCCCTTGGGCGGCGCGGCTGATATTTCCCATAGGATCCATGGTGCTGGTATATATGCTAATATTGGGGGTATATTGATGGTAAATGTTAGCATATATACCATACATGGATCCTATGGGTTATGTGATCATGGTTGGATCCGTGATGATGAGTGGAAATGGCATCATGATCTTTCTGGTTCCCGTCTTGATTTTACCGTCTTGAGACCTGCGGGTAACCGCCAGCATGACGTGCGTCAAACATGGCGGGCTTGGTGTCTGGAGCATCATAGTCAATCCAGTCGACGTGATCGCAATCTTGATTGTTTTGATAATGGTGTCTTCAAGCGTATTGATTGGGATGCTGTGCGTCGGTTTGCGGCTTCTAGCCCGGAGGCACGTGCTATAGCCACGGGGAGCGCCTTTTCTCCTGCGGCTTTACGCAGTGCCCAAAATTCGGAGCTTGTTGATTCTTGCTTGTGGCCTGGTTGTCGTGCTATGGGCACTTGGGAACATATCTGCTGGACGTGCCAGTATCGCCCAGTAGACGTCGAGTTCCCCCTCAACCAGGGGAGTATCTCACTTCCAGATTTGGTCGGCCTGTGTTTGGTGCAAATGTCGACATTCAACATGTCCATCCTTGGATGACTTTTGTTCAAAGTAATGTGTGGGATGCAAGACATGGCTAATACCATCTAATACCCAGTTCTTGGCCTTGTTTTTTTTTGCTGGCTGGTGGTTGGGTGTCCTTCATACCTTTTCACCTGCCGGGACCTGCCGTGTTCATTTTGTGGGATTGCCTTCACACTCCCCCTTTGGATTCTTTGGGATCTTTTCTGGTGCATGTCTGGAGCCTTTCGTGTTCCTTGGTTTAGGGTAGGCTGGGTTCTGCCCAGCTCTTTCCCGTCTGAGGAGTACGGTGGGCTACGGCGATCTCGCACCAAGTACCCCAGTCTCGCGAGTTTTCACCCTTTTCTTCATCATTTATGGCATTGTGGCTCCTCGACCTGCACTGGTACTTAGGTTGAGTTGTCCTGCAGCTTTTGGTACTGCGGATCCGATCATTTTCCCTATGTGTGATGGTCATATGGGGGTATATCCATAGTATATGCAGGGTATATCCTACTTTCAGACACACTCATTTGACCAATTTTGGCCTATGTGCGGTTGGTGTTTGGTGCTGGATTTTGAGCTCCAAATGGGTCCCATTTTGTGGGAGTTCGGCCTCCGGCAGCACTGAACCTCCCAAGTCTGAACATATGACAATCTTGGACTGCCCAGTGTGTCAAGTTTATTTTTTTAAAAACAACTCACCTAAAAAAACACGCATTAAAACTATTAAAACTAACCATTGAAAAGCATGAAACATCCAGATTGCACCCATCTCTCTGTGGTGTTATCCAATCCTTTTCCCGACACGCCAAGTTTGGCATCCCTTGAGTTTCTCCAGGTTCCATTTGCCTCTTTGGCATCCCAACTGGCAACTGTCATGGACCACGCATCGAAATATTTCCAGAAGGCACGGTGTGGAAATGTGTTACTTGTGCACCATTGGATAGACTAGAGATGCATTTTATTTCGAAATTATGACTTGACATGATTTTATATTTTATACTTTATAAAATATCTATTAATATATATATATATAGTAGTTGTTTGTGCTTGTAACATCTATGTGTTTTGTTTGTTTGTGTATATGTGTATGTCTATAGTTTTATACATTTGTTCATTCAATGATATATTTGTTTTTCACCCATTCCCATCTATCTTTATCTCTCATGGATACACAAAGAGCGGCTAATGTATATACTATCAGTAGATTGCTGTGTTTTATCTCTTTAGCAAGAAACTTGAACTTGTTTTGTTTTGTATTTCTGTTCCAGACGCTGGTAGACCACCTATGCAGAGGGGTTACTTACGTGGATCCCAGCAACATCCGGGACAACTCGAAAAAAAACACAGGGCTCTGGCTTGACAGGAAGCAGGGGGAGCCATGATTTTGATACAGATCAACAATAAATTTCCGGGATAAAAGCCTTTGAGAATTCATGGAAGGAGTCCCATTGTCAAGTAGATCTGCTGTCCATCATTTGGAGGAAATTCCTAAAATAGGGGTACCATGGGTTACTGTACCCCTAAATGGCCCTAAATCATGCATTTTAAGAGGATTTTCATGGATGTTCCACCAATTATAAACCAACCCATTTTGGAAAACCATCATTTCCGGGAATTTCTGGACATGCCTCATGCGCGGTGCGCAAGGTCATCGCTCATTGTTTCGGACATCGTGATCTTCGTGAATGGTTTTGCGGTGGCATTTTTTGGGGCGAACTTCAAGAAAGACAACAGTTGTACTGGGCTGCGGAAGTTGGGGTTCCATAGTTCCACTTGCTTTTGTATGGAAGTTGCCCGCATTCAGCCAAAGGACCTGTTTCAAACGGGGGATAGTCTCCGAGTCCACGCTTCACAGTTTGGACACAGCAGGGGTGCCTCATGGCAGTTGAGGCAGCTTACTGGACAAATGTATCCAGCATTATCCAGCGATCAGACAGATACCTTGGTGGAAACCCCACCAGTCAGCATGAGGCTCCTAATGGCCCCAGAATATGAATGGGTTGAAAAAAATCCGAAGATAAAATGGATGATGTTTGTGGATACACATATGGATTAATCATCTAAAAGAATCCCATCACTTGATTCATGTTGATTCATTTTATGGATATCCGCGCTAATCATGATTAGCTATGCCCTTTGGAAATGCTATGACAACCCACTTGGTTTGGCTGTATCCCCGTCCATGTTCTTGTTTGCGACAACGACATGTGAATGTCCCCGCAACAATTGTGACAATAATTTTGTAGACATTCCTTTGTCATGTTTGCTATACTCATCTATACTCGCAATGGTTTAAAACATTACATGTATATATATAACACGGGTGATAAGACACACTCCCATGTGGTTTGTGCAATTGTCGGTCCTGACGCGTTATTCCTCTTAATTACTGCTCAATATATCTTGATATTCGTGCCGGTATTGTTTGGCCCTTGACCGTTTGGGTAAAAGTCAAGATGTGGTTGTTTGTTGTTTGTTGTTTGTTGTTTGTTGTTTGTTGTTTGCTGTTTGCTGTTTGCTGTTTGCTGTTTGCTGTTTGCTGTTTGTCGTTTGTCGTTTGTGGTTTGTGGTTTGTGGTTTGTTGTTTGTTGTTTGTTGTTTGTTGTTGTTTTGGATGGTTAAGACACGTCGGTGTGTCTAACAGTGGGATATACCTGGATATACCACCCACATAGTCATCAAGCGGGAAAATGAGGTTCCAATCCATGGGCATTCATGACTTTCCTTAAGTATTCAGATTAAATATTCAGACAAACCCATGTTACCCTCTGCTCATTCAACGTAGCTATGAAAAATAACCATGTTCAGTGCGTAAATCATCAGACATCATTTGTAATTCAATGGGCCGGTTTATCCTTTTTCCACAGTCACTCATTATTTTGAATAACCAGATGGTAAAACTATAAAACACCCAAAAAGCTGTAGCTTGCTGTAGCTTGCTGGGTGCCACTTTAGCCCATGGCTGACAATTCTCAGGTTTAGACAAGCAGATGAGATGGACGAGGTCGGATGGGGCACAGGATACGAGAGGCACGTGATCCCCCAAAGAGGATAGTAACGCGCAGTCCTATTTTTCAGCATATATATTTTGGCACATTTTATGGTCTTTGAATGGTATATGATTATGATATATTATGATATATATATGATATATATATATATATGATATATATATATATATATGATATATATATATATATATTGATTCGATGTTTTGTTTGGAGTGGACCATGGTGGAATTGTGGAGATACTCGCTGGAGAGTTTACTTCGAACACTGAATCCGAGTGATCCGTAGGTCCGTAGGGCCGTTCCTTGCCAGGATTCCTCTTTTACCCTCTGGTAATTTAACGTAGCTATTGAAAATGGCCAAGTGGCCATAGAAATAGTGGATTTTCCCATTAAAAATGGTGATTTTCAATAGCTATGTTAAATTACCAGAGGGTAATGCAAAACGAGTTTTGGAATATTGAAATATTTTAAAAGCAAATTATTTGGAATATTTATGTTTCATTTGAGTAGATTTACTGATGTTGTGACGATGCAGTGAAAGTCACAAGAGAGACTTAAGAGATACACCTGCACTTCAAAGGGTGCGACGATTGTTTCGTCTGGGAGTCCAGGTTCTAGCAAAGATCACTATTTGTAGGTTCAACACTGCAAGTGCAAAGCCTATGAGCGGCCGGAACGCATTCTTGCAACTACCACGTTGATCTTTGTTTCTTTGTTTCATAACCTGACGTGGACAATAATTATGTATACAATTGTATGCATATTTATATCAATACATATTCATCAACGATTTCTGCGCCAGGTACTAGCAAATGCTCCTGGTGCCATCATTTTCTGGGCTTCTCGCTATGACAACTGGCTGACGACTTTTCCGCGATGGGAAAATTCCCAAATCCCCTGATTTCATCCGCGTGTTGTGCCAATAGGTTGGTTGGTTTGTATAATCTACCATAAACTATACCATATTTTCGTTGAAATGAATCAACGGAAACCTGAATGTGTGTTGGCTTATATGTTTATGATTAAGTCGGAAGGTCAAGTTTTACGAGGTCTTTTGCAAAAGACCAAGTTTTACGAGGTCCTCTGGTTTACTTGGTTTTATAGAGCTCAGCCCTTTTTCCACATCAATGCTGAATTTGACTTGAACCCCATTTGAAACTGTTGATGCATGATTGGGAAGCATTCAATCACCTACAGATCATAGCCCCGAATGGGCCTTTCCAAGTTGCAATGAACAGCCACTAAGGCTGACATTCCGGAGCATATGCAAAGCAAATTCGTTGCGTTTCCCCTCAAGAAATTATATGTTTGGCAGAAATTTCCACACTGAAAAAATGGTTCCTAGGGTTTCACGCTCGGTTCACGCTCGGTTCACGGTCATAGTTGGTCTTTTGCCAGTCAAAGTTGGTCTTTTGCCGGTCATAGTTGGTCCGGTTCACGCTCGGTTCACGCTCGGTTCACGCTAGCGATTCTGGGCCCCTGATAATTCAAAAACCATACGTTTGTGGTGGTTCCAGCCCTAGACTCCCAATGATAAAATAGTGTGGGGTACCCTATGATAAACCGCAAATTGGATATTTGGTCGGTGAAGGGATGTGGCTATCCTGAAATTTAGGTCAACAATTATGGGTTATGCATCTTATATATTACTGTTGGACATCCATGGCCATCATCTTAACTTTGGACCCAAAAGGTCCAAGTAATAGTAGGTCCTCATCAAGTAATAGTAGGTCCTTTTCAGCAAAGTTAAAAGGCCAAGTTTTACGAGGTCTTTGACCTGGAGGGTATTATTTTTTTTTGATATACATATACCCATTATATATTACAGACGTAGATATAGATACTACATATATACACATACATACATATAGATAGATACATACATACAGACAGACAGACGGTACATTACATTACATTACATTTACATTACATTACATTACGTTACATTTACATTACATTTACACTACATTTACATTTACATTACATTTACATTACATTACATTACAATACACTACACTACATTACAATACAATACAATACAATATATACATACTTACATACGAAGGACAGGTAAACAGCACATTTCGACATATAAGCCTTAAGTCGTCGCTAGGCACTAGGAATCATACGGTATGATCAACTGAGGTGAGCAATATGTTTGTTCCAGTGATGATGTTTACCACCTGGCAGCTCTTTTGCGCCTGCATCTCGACGCCAAGTCGAAAGTCGGACGTTTCTTTTGGAGAGCTTTGTGGGTTGGATGGATCAATGGGATATGTGTTATTAATGAAGTTTGCTAATGTGAGAACCATGATTTGCTGGAGATTTATAGGATGTTAATTAATGGACTTTAATTCTCAGAATGGGGTATATTATATTCATGTATATTCCGAGGAAAGACGACTTAATTGGGAACATGTTTATAAACCACCCAGTGAATAGACCCTGTGTTCTGACAAACCCATATGGGTTTGACATGGTTGTGGCTGGTTCAATGGAGAAATTTTGAGGAGTTGCGGAATCCCGAACCAACTTGCCAGTAGAATCAATCCACAATAAGTTTGAAAACTGCTCATATTGAACATATAGAGAAAAATGGGATGTCGTACCGAATCATTCCTGTTCCCTCCTTTTCTATGTATAGATTTACAGAAATTCACATATGACATGGCAAGCTTGCCATGATGGCATGGCCAGAAAAATCACCACCGAACTTTGGGAAGGTCAAACTTGCACCGTTCTGTGCATTTCCAAATATATATATCCCCATCTTTGAGCTGCCAGAAATGTATCATTCGCCGACCCGAAACTGGCAGCAAGGTATATTCATGGTCCTACAAGACCTGACATTCCCTCTGGCAACACGGCGTTGCAACCTGGGGAAAGGTTCCTAGGGGTTCCTACAGCCGGTGGTGTCCCCCAGTTTGTTAGCTAAGTTAGTTTCTACATTGAGCAACTATGATGAATTATGATTAACTATGGTTAACCATGATTAACCATGATTAGCTATTAACCATTATTCACTAGGCTTCATGGTCGCATAATGGGGTGATGGTTTGTGAACCAAGTGACGGCACCACCTTTCAATGACAGTTGATGTGTTGGCCAGATGTAGCAGATAGAAGACACTGGAAACCTTGTGAGGTTTGTTGCTGTTCTGTAGCTTATTGATGTTTGTTTCAATCATCGATTGAATCCAGAACTGTTTTGTATAGCCACCAATCTTAAACACAGCCTGCAGCAAATTTGGTCCTATTCTGTGTAAATCCCCTTCTCAACCATTGTTTCTGTGGTGTGTTTAATATGGGATCCGGCAGGGGACAGGGATGATTGAAGGTAATCCGGGCGGAATGGACAAGCATCCGAGCAGCACTTGCATGTGCACGATCTGATTTGGAGATTGACAAAAAAATATACATGTACAATCATGTACATACATAAAATAATGATAAGTTATGATAAATGATTGGTAAGGGGAAGCACCCAGATTCACCCAGATATTTCAGGTTGGTGATGCAATGCTGACTTCACAGGGTCTGCCACCGACTCGCCGAGTCCCTTTACCATTGCGTGGTCACTGCCACTACAGTTGGATATGGCGATGTTCCCATCATGGAGGAGACAGGGCCCCCCCGGAAAACCCCAAGTTGGGCCGCAACTTGAGTTTCAGCTGGCCAAAGCATCCAAGTCCAGTGATGGTTTGGCTTGTCTTATCTTGTCTTGAAATCGCACCTTACATTTGTCCCTCAAATTCAGAAACAAAGTTGTAATATCTTAGGAATATATATCCCTTACATTCATCCCTTAGGATTGTGGTTTATCTTCTCCATAACTGTGAAGTTATCAGAAACAACTCCCTACTCTCACCACGCAAAACTTTGCGGAATTGGCATCCCAGCGAACTTCGTGCCGTGCACAACTCAAAAAAGTTGGAGATTTACAACGATTTATGTCGTTATTATTCATTTATATATTTATATATATATATATTATTTATATAGATTCATTATGATTCAAGATTGGTTTTAGATGGGTTTTAGCACATTTTTTGGATTTCCAAGTAACAGTCATCCACCAACGACAGAGTCCACGAGTCCTCGGCACGTTTAGCACAGGAGTCGCGCCCATTCGCGGTGATCCATATTGGAGCGCCAGGGCTCAGGGTCTTCCCCGTTGATCAGTCGGTGAACAAACGTAATATGTATGTCTGTGTGTAAGGCTTTGGAATATCAATGGGATTATCATGGAATATCATGAGAATATCATGGGAATATTATGGGAATATTATGGGAATATTATGGGAATATTATGGGAATATCATGGGAATATTATGGGAATATCATGGAATATCATGGAATATCATGAGAATATCATGGGAATATCATGGGAATATCATGGAATTTCATGGGAATATTATGGGAATATCATGGAATATCATCGGGAATATTATGGGAATATCATGGAATTTCATGGGAATATTATGGGAATATCATGGAATATCATCGGGAATATTATGGGAATATCATGGAATTTCATGGGAATATTATGGGAATATCATGGGAATATTATGGGAATATCATGGAATATCATGGGAATATCATGGGAATATTATGGGAATATTATGGGAATATCATGGGAATATTATGGGAATATCATGGGAATATTATGGGAATATCATGGAATATCATGGAATATCATGAGAATATCATGGGAATATCATGGGAATATCATGGAATTTCATGGGAATATCATCGGGAATATTATGGGAATATCATGGAATTTCATGGGAATATTATGGGAATATCATGGGAATATTATGGGAATATCATGGAATATCATGAGAATATTATGGGAATATCATGGAATATCATGGGAATATTATGGGAATATTATGGAAAGTCATGGAATATCATGGAATATCATGGGAATATCATGGAATATCATGGAATATCATGGGAATATCATGGGAATATGCAACAATTTCAGCATGAGCTTCAATTCACTCATACATTTCAGTCAGACATGTCCCATCCATTGTCTTTTGCCGCTCCTTGATGCTCAGGGGCCCCTTTTCAGGATCTAATCCAATACCAGCCATTGCGGCTGTCGGTGCTGTGGCATAAAAAGGCTGCTGAGGCCTTCTTGCGTGTGAACTTCCATTTGAACGATCGTGAGCCCAATCATTTGCTCCATTGTGCTACCACCGCTACATTGGTAGCGGAGCAGGACTCCATCTGGGGCCTGCTGCGACTACAAGATTGGGGAGCCAGAGGTTCTGATCACCTTCGGCTACAAGTCAGGCAGTTCTTGCGAACTCTTGCCCCTTTTCATTTGGCGACTGTTTGTGCATTGAGCTTGGAGAACATTGACACTATCAGGGAGTTTGTAAACTACTAGCTCTACTGGTTGATTCTGTTCACCTTGCACGTCATTGCCTTTGTGTTGAATCAAGAGTATAAGTACGGCAAGAACCTAGGGGCATTCCTGAACTTTTCTTGTTTCTCCAGAACTTCTCCTTTGACTTGTTCTTTTTCTACATCATGTCTTCTGAAGGAAGGGATGTGATACCTAGCTGGGATGGAACAGCTAGAACATGGAGAAGGTACACCAGGGAAGTTGCCTGGTACTTTCGTGCCACGCCGTCCCACAAGAGACGCTATGTGGCGACCAAACTACTCAGCCGGCTTACCGGCTCCGCCAGACTTTTGGCGATGTCATGGACCGATATGGCGCTGGATGACTACAACGGGACAAAGACCCTGCTGCAGCGACTCGCAGTGAGTCCTCTTGTTCGTCAGTCGCTTCCCAATGCATCTGCAATTTGTGCTCAGTACTTTGACTTCCGAAGGAAGGTCAACGAGCCTATGACCACATTCTTGGTGAGAGAGTCTTTGGGCTATACTGAGTTTGTAGAATCGTTGGTGAGATTGGCTGAAGAGAAGAAGGGCCTGCGTCCTGAAGACTCAGATTTTGGTCTTCCACCAGCTCCTCAGTATGATGAATGGTCAACGTGGGATCGAGATGAAGATTTTCCTGGAGCTGGATGGTCATGGCACCGTGATTATGATGCCGTGCCCACCATGGAGCGTGGAGTCGGAACTTCTCCCATGGCTGACAGTGGTTCACCTGCAGGAACCTATAGCCGTATTCCTCAAGAATCCCCAGCTGCAAGCCGACGTTCGGCAGGTGTTCAGCCGTCTTTCTTTGATGATGACGAGGTCAACGAGCTGACCTTTGCTGACTCCTTTGTGCTAGGTGTTTTGCGAGGATTCCGAGTTTTGCAGGCTGCTGGATTGACACCAGAAGAACGACGTGTGATCTTGTCCTCCACACGTGGTTCCTTGGAGTTTGACCAAGTGACCAAGGCACTTCAAACGCTTTGGGATGAACAATTTGCTGGACAACGTGCTCAAGTGCATCATTCCAACTTTCAGGAGACCTATGTGGCCGAGATGGATGAGGCTGATTCCTGGCAGTGGGAAGATGCACAGTATGCCGAAGATTGGAGCTCATGGCATGATCCTTACTGGGATTGGTCCGAAAGCTATGTGGCTGAACAACCTGAAGAACCTTCTTCAGCTGACGCTGAGGACCCTGCCATCAAGGAAGCTCAACAGGCTGAACGCGTTGCGGAGTCACTTGCTTTGGAGGCTCAGCGCACTTGGTCAGAGGCACAACGTGCCACAGCTGCTCTGAGGAAAGATCGGGGCTTTGGTCAGCATCCCTCCTTGCCTGGCCAAAAGGGAAAGGGCTGCTGGATTTGCAATGGGCCACATATGGCCAAGGATTGCCCTGATCGACGTCATCCAAGCATGATGAAAGGCAAGTTCAAGGGCAAGCAGTCCTACATGTCTGAATATGACGACAGTGTCCCCTATTTCCATGAAGACCTCTACGCTGGTCGCGTGAAGGGCAAGAAAGGTAAGAACAATCACTGGCTTGAAGCACAGGCTTGGATGAAAGGGAAGGGTCCACGTCCTTCTCAACAAGGCAAGGGTCAAGCCCTTCGCCCACCAGTGAACTCCTATCACTCGGAAGTCTTCTTTGGTGGTCTCGAGCTTCTCAGTAGTGCCAATGAGGTGCAGGCCAGCAGCACAGAATGTTTGCCTAGCACTCATGGTCTTCTAGATTCAGGAGCTACAGCATCAGCTGGCCCTCAGATAGCTGTAGAGAATTTGGTGGCTGCCGTACTTGCGGCAGACCGACAAGCTGAGATTGAAGTCCGCCAGTCCGATCGCCCTTATTTTCGCTTTGGCAATGGTCGGTGGGGTAGGGCACTATACAAAGTTGTTATTTCCTCAAAGGTCAGCGGTATTCAGCGAAGTTTTGGTTTGTATGCACTTCCAAATCCTTCAGAACTTCATAGACCGGACTTTGACAAATCTACTTTGGTTCCCATTCTCATCGGTATGGATCACCTATCTGGACCTCACTCATCTATGACCATTGACTTCATGACTGGCATGGCTTTGGATTCTAGTGAAGAAAATCCCGTAATCTACCAGTTGAAGGCGAATCGTAAGGGTCACTATGTGTTGGACATCATCTATTTTCTCACCAGGGGTTGCACTTCTACAGAGGGTCATCCACGGGTACATGTTGTGAAACACACACCATCAGCCACCATTGAGAACAATTTCATTCAGTTCATGCCGATCGAGTTTGATGCGATGATGATCGATGTGAAGATGCCCATGAATGATCCACAGATGATGTCACGTGCAAAGCGAAACTTGCGAAAGTTGCATGAGAGCAGTCGTCAGTTTCGAATGAAACTGCAGCACTCTGCTCGAATGTCTTGCGAGACTGACGCGCTGCCCAATTCGAGTCCACCAGCCAGTTCCAGCCATGAGCAAGCGGAACTCCACTATGAGTCCAGAACAGGTGGAAAAGTTCGACGAGATTGTGGAGACCACACCAGGCAAGTCCCAGACTCGTCCATTCGACCATGCTCGTCGAGTGGGGCCGGACTTGCGGGACCCACGAATGAAGGCCAGTCAGTGGCCATGCTTTGGCAATCACCAGGAAGCCAAAGCCCATGCCAATCCACACGGCAGTTGGGTGCATTGCAAGATTTGCAATGTTCGACTCAGCTACACTCCTCGAGTCGGCTCAGCGGCTCAGACAACAAAGGTGGAGAACGAGCACCAGGTGCAGAAGATGCTCAACGAGTTGGAGATCCTTTTGAAGTCGGTGCCTCCGACGTCAGAACTTTGTCTGGCCATGCAGAAAAAGATCGACGCAGAGACGGTTCTGATGAGTGGCATCCAGAAGCACCTGGAGATCAATGCCAGCCAGATCAAGCCCAAGGCCAAGGCGGGCTACCTCAAGATGGCCAAGTCCGTCTCTCCGACGGGCTCATGGGAGCACGTTCACAACATGGAGGCGGAGAGCTCACTCTCCCGAGATCTTCATGCTCATTTGAACTCCGAGGAGATGGCACAGTTGATGGCAACCATCACTCAGCGCAAGGAGACCCAGAAGGAGAGCGAGGTGTTTCACATCGACACTCCGCCAGGGGACAGTCCGTGAAACCGGCTTCAACTTTGAAGAGATCTATGAGCCACACTTTGACACCTTCGAGCTCTACGTCTCCGAAGTCCTCTACGAAACTGAAGAGCTCTATGTCCAAGAAATCATCTATGAAACTGCCGAGTTCTTCTTCCAAACAATCTTCGACGTCCATGAAGAGCTCTTTTCCTCTGACGAGATCTATGGCGGCTCGGGTCCTTTTCTTGGCAACTACTCTGATGAGCTCTATGGTGTCATTGGCTTCAGATCTTTTGCTGGACACCCAGGATGGTGTCTGGGAGATTGCATGCGCTCCACATTCATGGCTCTCTCAGGCATGTGATCAACAGGGCTTGCGAGCTCGACGTATCAACCTTGAGCAGGGCTACAACCTGTATCAGGACAAGACCTGGAGTGACTTGCGATCCTTGAGGCGAAAGCATCGTCCAAAGAGGCTGTGGATTTCCTTGCCATGTACCAAGTGGTGCCAGTGGAGTTACCTCAACTACTCCACGCCGGAGAGGAAGTTGATTCTAGCGGCATACCGTCGCAAAGAACTTCGCATGCTTTGGAAGATGGTGCACTTCATAGAAGAAGCGCTGGATGAAGATCCTCTCCTGGATGTCTTCTGGGAGTGGCCATGGCCCTGCATAGGTTGGCAACAAGCTCCTCTTCAATATCTACAAGCCATTCTTGAAGCACGTGGTCGGGAGTGGCTACGATGCCGCATTGATGGCTGCAACTATGGTCTTCGTGAAAAAGATGGAGCTGGAGACTTTCTGAGAAAGCAGTGGCTGGTGCGCACAACCAGCACCTATTTCCATCAGCGCTTTGCTGCCAAAACCTGTCCTGGAGGTCATCGCCATAGCCAAGTAGCCGGCATAGAGACAGCCAAGAGTTCATATTACCCTTGGCGCATGGTCAAGTCGATCGCAACTGCTTGGCGACAAGAGCTTCTTTCTGACCGCAGTCAACGACTTCTGTTTGCAAAGGAAGATCAACCCATGATGCTGTCAGTTGAAGAAGAACTCAATGTGCTTGAAGAGCAAGGACACATTCTTCCTGCTATGAAGGCGATGGAGCCTGCGGAAAGTGTGCCCTCTGATGCTGATCTCCAGAGATGGCGTGCCAGAGTTTCTCATTTCCACAAAGCAGCTGGGCACCCTACCAATCGAAACTTGGCACGGGTGATCCGTGACTCTGGGGCACCACAATGGAAGATTCAAGTTGCTCTGGAGCACAACTGCGAGACATGTGCTTCTCTCAAACCAGGTGGGGTCTCATCAGGACAGATACCACCGGCATCAACACATTGTCTTCCACAAGCTTGGCAAGTGATTGGCTTGGATACCAGTGAGTGGTTGGTGCCAGGTTTGAAGAAGAAGGCACGGTTTCTTTTGATGATAGATCTTGCCACGAAGTTGCGCGTGGTCTCTGTCATCAAGATTTACCCAGAGCTGGCGATGCAATCAGAAAGTGCTGAAGAGATCATAGAATCCTTCTCAGCGAGCTGGTTGGCACATTTTCCAAAGCCTCAAATGGTCGTCGCCGACAATGCCAAGAGCTTTACATCAGTTCAGCTACATGAGTTTTTTCATGCCCAAGGGATTGAATTGAAGTTCCCTCCTGAGAAAGAACCTTGGAGTCATGGAATTGTGGAAGCAGCTATTGCTGATATCAAACACACTGCGACGGCGATCCACCTAGAAGCTTTGGAAAACTCTCCAGACATGACAATGTCTTTGGCATGTTCAGCTCTCAACTCCACCGAGTTCACGGCAGGTTTTTCTGCACATCAATGGGCATTCGGCTCTCACTATGCCATCAGCGATGAGGACACGCGTCTTTGGCAATCAGTGGGCAACGCCAAGACCAACTTCATCAGCGTAGCAAAAGCACGACAAGATGCTGAAGAGATTGCACGAAAAACCAGAGGCCAACGAGTGTTGAGCAAACTCTCCAACACCAGTGTCAGGCAGCCGCCTCGACACTACAATGTCTCCGACCTTGTCATGGTGTGGAGAAAGGTGCAAGCGGGTGAGCATCACCTAGGCGTCAGAGGTGGTCTCCGAAAATCTGGTCGACCACATTGGGTTGGACCAGGGAGGGTAGTTCTTTCTGAACCCTTAGCTCACCAGGAGCCTGATGACTCTCGCCAGCACATTCTCTGGATTTTGATGGGCAAGAAACTTTGGCGCTGCTCTATTCACTCTGTTCGGCCTGCCAATGAAACCGAGCGTTTGCACCATGAACTCACCAACAAGGAGGATCCGTCACAGTGGCGCACCTTGGCGGATATGCTTCCTCAAAAGGAGTTCATAGATGTTACTTCTGAAGAGCCAGGACCTGGTGAGATCGAGGTTCCTGACTTACCTGAGCAACCAGACCGCTCCACAATGGTGCCCATTATGAGAGCTCATGGCAAGCAGACCTACGGTCCTGAAGATTTACGACCGAAGTATGGACCTGTGCCATATCAGAAAATTCATCGCTCATCTCCAATTGGCCAAGATCGACAGTATGTGGAGGTCAAGAATTTTGTGCCAGCTGCAGCAGCAAGTTCACCTTCTTTGCCATCTAGGTCTAAGACCACTTCCTCTGCGCAGCCTCCTCTTGCAGAAGATGTTCCTATAGATGAGGGTCGAGACTCTGACTATGAACCATCAATAGCTCCTGACCCTGTGAATGAATACGACTTGAAGGAACCAGAGCAGAAGAAACCAAAGAGAGAGGACTCCTATGACCTCAAATGGTTAGAAGCCCTTGAAGCTGAGGCGGAAAAGGAAATCACTCATGATGATCTTTTCACGACTCTTGATAGCTACGAGGGCGAGTGCCTCATGTTTGAGCTGGACCTGAATTTTTCTTCACACAAACAGTGTAGGAACTTTCAACATGATCCACTTCTCTATTTGGTGAAAAAGCTCAACAATGCAGAGGTGTCTTTGAAGAATTTGTCTGCGGCAGATCGTGTTCTTTTTGAGAGAGCAAAAGCCAAGGAAGTGAGCTCTTTTTTGAAACATGCAGCAGTCCGCCGCTGCTTGAGTGATGAAGAGGTGAAGAATGCTTTTGGTAGCGGTCGAATTTTGAAGTCCAGGTGGGTCTTGACCTGGAAATCGGTTCCTCCTGATGAGAAAGAGGAAGCGATGAAAGATGCCATGCAGAATGACAACACAGTCACATCAGCCTGTGGAAGCAAGCGTGCGAAAGCTCGTATTGTCCTTTTGGGTTTTCAGCATCCTTCTCTTTTAGATCGCAATTTCAAAACCAGTGCACCTGTCATTTCCTCCATGGGCAAGAACATGATGTACATGGTTGCGACTTTGTATCAATGGCATTTAGAAGGGTTGGATTTAGCTACGGCATTTGTGCAAACCATGCCAACTGCTGCTGATGATCAACTTTACACATTTGGAGTGCCAGAGCTTTGCAAGGCTTTGGGTGTCCCTGAAGGTTCTGCTCTTAGAATTCTTCGCAACATCTATGGCTCTACAACTGCACCGCGAGGCCTGTGGCTTAGCTTGTCTCAGAAACTTGAGTCTCTGGGAGGCATTCCCACTCTTGGCTAGCGATGTTTGTGGTGCTGGTACTCCAAGACTGAAAAGGACATTACAGGTAAACATCCCAGGTTGATTGGCATGATGGGGGATCATGTGGATGATTTTCACAGAATCGGAGATCGCACTTCAGCTGAGTGGTGTGAAGTTTGTCAACGCATTGATTCTGCATACCAGTGGGGTACTATCAAGAAGGGATCCTACAGACATGCAGGATGTGATGTTCACACCGTTATTGACCGCACTGGCAAGTTCAGCATTCGTGTTGAACAACAATCATATGTGGAGTCTTTAGCGGATATAGGTCTACGTAGCAATGGTCCTCTAAGTTCTCATGAAGTTGGTGCATGTCGTGCAGCTTTAGGAGCCTTGCAGTGGTTAGCAATTCAAACACAGCCTTTGTTGACTGCTCGATGCAATCTTCTTTTGACTGAGATCACCATGGGTGGCACACTTGAGCACGCGCGTGAGATCCAAACGATGAAAGGAGAGGTCAGAAACCATGCAACTGTTTTGGAGTTTTTTCATCTACCTGATGTGAAAGCTTGGAATGAAATGATTTTCATCAGTATGGGTGATCAAGCACATGCCAACCGCAACAAGGGTGGCAGCACTGGTGGAATGGTTCATTTGGTTTCTGGTCCCAACTCTCTTGATGGCTGTGTCAGCAAGATGATGCTTCTTTCATGGCGCACCTGGAAGTTGAAACGCCGTGCCATTGGCTCAAACGATGCTGAGGTACAAAGTATCCTTGAGGCTGAGGATGTGAACTTCCGAGCGCGTTTGCTTTGGGCTGAGATTCATGGCTGCCGAATTAGCCATCCAGGTGAATATCGAGAAGACTTGGTGGATGTGACCGAGCGGTTGAGTTTGCTCGTCAAGGGGGTTTTGTGCACAGACTCTCGTGGCGGCTACGACGCTGTTGAGGTGAATGAATCACCGCTCTTGGGCCTGAGCAATTTGCGAGCGGCCTTGCAGGCATTTCAGCTTCGCGACAATCTGAAGCGCTGTGGCAGCGAGCTGCGATGGTTGGCTTCAGACTACGACTTGGCAGATGCCTTGACGAAGAAGCGATCTGAGTGTAGAGCCGGGCTCCAAAGATTTCTCCAAACTTGGGAATGGGCCATCCTTTTTGATCCGACTTTCACTTCAGCCAAACGCAATAAGTCGGTAGGGAAGTCAGCGTTAGACCGCTTGACCATGGTCCAAGTGGATGAAGGAAGTCTGACTGAAGAAGAATGTTTACTGGTGCAACAATTTCAGCATGAGCTTCAATTCACTCATACATTTCAGTCAGACATGTCCCATCCATTGTCTTTTGCCGCTCCTTGATGCTCAGGGGCCCCTTTTCAGGATCTAATCCAATACCAGCCATTGCGGCTGTCGGTGCTGTGGCATAAAAAGGCTGCTGAGGCCTTCTTGCGTGTGAACTTCCATTTGAACGATCGTGAGCCCAATCATTTGCTCCATTGTGCTACCACCGCTACAGAATATCATGGAATTTCATGGGAATATTATGGGAATATCATGGAATATCATGGGAATATCATGGGAATATCATGGAATTTCATGGGAATATTATGGGAATATCATGGGAATATTATGGGAATATCATGGAATATCATGGGAATATCATGGGAATATCATGGAATATTATGGGAATATTATGGGAATATTATGGGAATATTATGGGAATATTATGGGAATATCATGGGAATATTATGGGAATATCATGGAATATCATGGAATATCATGGGAATATCATGGGAATATCATGGGAATATCATGGGAATATTATGGGAATATCATGGAATATCATGGGAATATCATGGGAATATCATGGAATATCATGGGAATATTATGGGAATATCATGGGAATATTATGGGAATATCATGGAATATCATGGGAATATTATGGGAATATCATGGAATATCATGGAATATCATGGAATATCATGGAATATCATGGAACATCATGGGAATATTATGGGAATATCATGGAATTTCATGGGAATATTATGGGAATATCATGGAATATCATGGGAATATTATTGGAATATCATGGGAATATTATGGGAATATCATGGAATATCATGGAATATGTCTGTATATACATGTACAATCATGGAATATCTATGGAATATAATTCTGTATCATACAATAGCAGATAATGTTCCAACATCAAAGGTAATATCAGATAGTATATTTGGGCATGTTCTGTCATATTGATACCTTAAGATGCGTGCACAGGAAAAATACATGAATTATGCATAGTAGTTATCCAATAATATAATGTGAACTTTAACATTATGTACCTGCCTATATATATATATATATGAGGCCCCATAAATATATACATGTATATATATATATCTCATTTATATACATATATATGTATATATTGTTCACGTGTATATATATATATATACACAAATAAATACATATAATATAAAATATACAAGCACGTAATGTTTTCATATGAGACGCAGGTAGTAGTATCCGCTTACATACTGGCCACAGAGAGAACGGAGTGTCTGTACTTGGCTGTTTGAGGTTGGTGTATCTTGGCTACGACCGGGGCTGGTGGCTGGTGGTGTGATGCAGGGAACGCCTAAATTCCTGGGTTTCCTCCCACAAACATTGCCATTTTGGGCTTATGGTATGCTGCTTTTTGGAACACAGCCATTGTCCAACAATGGGGTTAACCATGCTCATGTCAGACCGGACGTTCGCCCAACCCTAAACGTTACACCCAGACACATTTCTGCGTTTCAAACCGGAGGATGAATGAAACCCTCGCTATACGCAGCGATTGCTTCCGGGACTTATGGGTTTAGGGCTTAGGTGTTTTCTGGTTTTGAGTTTGTTGTTTTAAAAAATGAACAAACTTCAAAACACCGGCTCTGTCTTCGGAATTCGATCATGTCAAAGGATATGAGGAATCCGTGGCTGACAAACATCTGGTAGCGAAGATGTTGACCAAAGAACAACCTAGTTTATTTGCAAAGTCAAACCCAAGAAATCGTGGGTGTCTTTTGATCATACAATTCCTTTGGGATCGATTTACCGTGTTTTTTGACATGAATGATAGATTGAATTTCAGGTTTTTTTTATTTTTCGTGTTTTTTCACACCAGACCTGTGTTTTTTTCGTGTTGGCCCTTATGTTTTGTCGGAATGGGAGACCCCCCTGGCATTTTTTCTCAGCTCTGGATTTTAAACAAAACCGGCGATCCAGGGAGGTACTCCATTTTGATCGTAAATTTATCCAGAGTTGGCATTAGCCATATGCTCCATGGTGCTGGTATATTTACCTACAAAACTGGGCCATTTCTGGGGTAAATGTAGGTAAATATTCCATACATGGAGCATATGGGTTGTAGTTTGCTTTCTCTTTTGTTTTGAGACAACTTTAAATTGTGTGGGTAACAAAATAGGATGGTTCAGACTGTGAGCCAGAAGCAATTTGATAAAGGACGATTTCGAGTAACACACACCGAGCAGGTTGATATTCCTCTGACGAGTTTTTCCTTTTGAGTGTACCCAATCAGACGATGTACATGACTCCGTCTCTTTGGCCATTCCTCACCTGCAACATTTGGATTTCTGCCAACCTTTCCTTTGCATGATTTACAGAATCCAATCACTTTGCATGTCAATCGCTCACTCACTCAACCCCAGATTAATAACCAGTGGAACCCCAAAACATAGTGATAAATTACAATTAAAATTGGTTCCCCCCACCCTATTCAAAAATTGGGGGGGTTTGCACAATCCTGGGTTCAGCTTTGACAACTTTTCTACACCTTGTGAGGGTTGCGGGTTGCTGTATCCTGTGTTTCTCAGGTGGGGACCTCGAACGGTAGCTAAGTTGGGTTACTAGCCTAAATATGGTTTATGGCTTGTAGGCTCTACTCACAGCAACTTAATGTAACTTTGGGGGCCGCGCTAGCCAACCCTGCTGCATGAGAAGATTATCCAGGTGGCACTCCTTGGTGCCTGCATCGCGGAAGTTCCGGCACTATTTGACATCCGGAGTTGCGTTCTCAGCAACCAGAGACCAATGGACCAATGACGCAACGACTCAACGGACTGCGGTATCGCATATGTGTTTTTTCGTTTGCACGTTCATGTCCCTGGGAGAATAGTAGGCTGATTGTTGGCTATGAAAACATTGGGTTGATCATGGTTGATTCAACCCCATGGTCGCCATGGTGAAAACTTGGTTGCCCATTCATCCTGGAACTCGACCCTTACCAACATACCAACGACCTCCCGTTCGCTGAAACCATCCCACGTGTGGGCTTACTTCAGCGTTGCCCTACATCGCTACTGTGGATGGAAGAAATCCTTCCATTATTTCATAGCTACCAAAATATGTACCAACTGGTGCAGTTCTTCCATTCACAGGATGTTAAACATGTTCCCCGCAACCCCCTGGTTCGCCCACACTCAAACACCACATCCAAACAATATGATATACTTATCACCGAAGGATGAATGAAAACGCAGTGATTTTGACTTTAATTTTTCAGGATTTAGGGTTTTAATTTAGGGTTTAGGGTTTTAGGTTTTAGGGTTTTGATGTTTGTTGTTTTGGATAGTAAAAAAACTTAAACCCTGCGCAGGGATTTGACATTGTCCAGCTATTTGGAGCAATAAACATCCAGCATCATCCAGCTATTTTAATCTATTACCAGCCTAGTTAACCAGGGTTTTGACATGTTTTGACTCAAATTTTGACCCATTTTCACCAGCTATCAATCTTTGGTCATTTTGTTATTAGCTCGCCCAGTTATCCCAGCGGAGGTGTTCAAATTCGACAACTGGAGATTTTGCAGCGAGTCCTGGACGTTGTTCGGAGACTCAGGGCGCCAGTTTTGGGGATTTTGGATGGGCAAATAGGGTAAGAACGACTGTCATAGGTTGTTGATATTACAATAAGAAAAATATATAGTAACCAGGACATGCCAAGGCGTGCCACTTTGGCACCCTTAGGGAAGGGGTGCCGCTACGACGCCCCTTAATTTCTAAGGTGTTTTCAACCTGTTTTGGGCCATCTGGGATATACAGCTCATCTTTGTTATCTCAAACCACCGAAGCGATGATTTTTGAGTTATTTTTTTTGGCACCCCAAAAATGGTGCGTGTCAAACGAATCATTTGCGTGTCGGGGGGTTATGCAGGGGGTGCCAAACGCAACCCCTTTAGGCTAAGGGGTGTCGTTTTGGCAGCCCTTAATGTGTGTCGGCAGGGTGTCACTGCCAGGGAGTAGCGTGTCATTTGCGTGTCGGAAAATCCAAAAATCAACGTCTTTTTTGTCCAGCTCGCCTCCAACCATCTTTCCCAAAAACGGTGGTATCAACATCGTTCGCACCATATAGGGGTCAAAAAACAAACAAGACCCCTTGGAAGGTCTTGGAATATATCTATAGTATAACTATAACCATTTATAACCATCTATAACCATTAATAACCATTTACAACCAGTTTAAAACCATTTATAACAAGTTTTATATTATTAAAATTATTATGTCAGTGTATATATATATATATGATAGGTAATACATATTGTTTGATGTTTAATCATAGTGTATACACATGGTGGTTTACAACAGATTACTCCTTTTTACTAAATGCATCTAAATACTTAGTACAGTATGTATAGATATCATATTGTGGTTTATACAAGGTGGTGCCCCCTCTAGTTATAAATGGGTTATTATAAGAACATTAACTATAGACATATCATATCACCTATAAACCCTAGTTATTCGAATTATAAACCATTATAAACCAACTTAGCTATCTTGGGGGCACCACCTTGTAGGTTTCATATCGTGGTTTATAACTTAAAGAAACATGGCGTGCGAACAACCAGCGACACCACTTTCTTCGCAACGCTGCAACGTGGCAACGACCGTAGGAGATGATCATGCAATTGGATAGGTGCGCAGCACGGTGCGCTGAGGATATCCCCAGGATATGGGGAATTCATGGGGATCGAAATGGGGAGATTTCTGGGATAAAAATGATTTATAGTTCAATCCCATATAACTAAACTAAGATGATTTATTGAACTAATTCAAGATAGTTCCAGGGAATAAACATCCATATATAGTTAAAGGGCCTTTAAAAGCCTTCTAAAATTCAATCGAATGACATTATTTTAATGATGACCCGACACACACACACACATGGCGTGTTGATTCTGATTGAACACATCTGGAACAATGAAGTCATTTCTATCGAGTCTGGTGTCGAAGGGGTCTCCCTGTCAGCCAGGGATGGCAATGGTGTTGACAAACTGGAGTTTTGCATCGGCATTCTCATAGAGAGCCTTGGCCAGGTGGCCCTATCGAGCGGCCAGGTGATTCAAAATCGACTCGTTTTTTTTTGGTTTCTCTGTTTTTGATGGTTTTTGATCATCGGATGGCTCAATGGATCACAATGGTAATGAGGAAGCATATCATTTTTCATGAGGGTACAAATGGCAATGGTTCCAATAGGGCTTTATCACAAGGGGGTTGATGATTTTGTGAGGTCAATGGATCAAACATCCCCAGGATTGGTGCAGAACTGGCAGGGCTTCCCTTACAGCACCTTGGCGACGTGTCGATGTGAAGGGAAAATCAAAAAAGGGTGCCCCAAAGGATAGCTAAGTTGGTTTATAGCTAGATTGACACATGTTTAAATGTTCATAGTATATACTGTATATATATATATATATAGTTACTGGGAGTTGCATACCAACTTTATATATTTCACCTGTTTAATAACCAGGGCTTGGTGAATGTCCTTATAACCAGGGCTTGTATTTACATCACTTCAAAACGTATTTGCTGAAGATTGTATCACCTTTTTTTGTTGGGTGATGTTCAATCAGGACATTTACCAACCCCTGACAACCCAGCATTCTATTCGGATCCATTGAACGGGGATACTGTTATCACATCTGAATATCTTGGGTGTATAGTGAAAACCTGGGTTTACTTAAGGATGTTTTTTTGTCTTTCTCATGGAAAGTCCACCATTTGGGGAATCTATAGGGAACATGTATGCGTGTTTCTGTTTCCCATGGGGCCCAAGATAAAGGATAGACTCGGATAGAAAGTGAACATCTAAATCCTGGGGTTGGGGTTTTTCACGCGGGTCCAGTTCTAGAGATGTGACATTTGAGATGTTGAAAATTCAGAAATGCGTCTTGATATTTGGAAGATTTTGGAAGCGTCCAAGAATGGAGAGCCCTTCTAGTTCCCATTCTAACTTAGAGAACATGATGATAATCTGTGAAATCCAATGGATTCAGGCATTCAGGCTTTCTCTCTGTTTGAACCAACTTTTTTTGAGGAGATGATACCAATTCGCAAACGACAACATCATCACGGGGTATCAATTGTTGCCTGTTGCTTATATGTTGCGCAATGTTATTTGCTTAAAATGGGAATCTAGTGGTGATATGATGATTGGGCTACCCAATCATCATGGGGATGTTCAACGGTAATGAAGAGCAGTCCCCAGTTGGTGTGTTGATTCAACGATGTAAGATGTTCCATCCTGGTGGAAATAATGTGGGACACCCTGGTTGCCATAAGCAACTACCAGTAACTACCATGACCGGGGATGGTTGGGAAACCACCCATAGAAATTGTGATGACTTGGGGATGATCTATTCTTGGTTTCACCACAGCAATATGTCTCAGATGAGTTTTCAATACTATCAACCAACCATGGATGAAGCCAACGTTGGCTAATCCACTTGATGCAAGACCTAACAATTGGGTAATACTTCCTACAAATATAACTATATACTGTAATAGAATCTACCAATCAATTGGTTATCAAGTGGTTGCTATTACGCCACAGGTTGGAGTTTTTTGAGTATGTCATGATTCTGCCCAAAAGAAAAACCTTCATTCACGGGGTGCAACATTCAATTGTATCTGTTGTAATCCTGATTTCACCAAGATTATTACCAAAGTTTAGTTTATTTATAGTTGTACCCATATGTCAGCAGTACCCCTGTCAACCGCCTGTTTACAAGCCTTAGGCTTGTCAGTCTGATGATTCTGCCGGTGGTTACGGTCTTTGAATCATTCTTGAATTGATTCTCAAGACATCTCAAAACCAAACTCAAGGATTCTTTTAATTTTTGCAATTGACCGTTGACAATTCTGGAAATTGCAAAGTTGTCAATTAAGTTCCTACTCAAAACAACATTCAAAAGCAAAGTCCAAGTTCTGAAATTATTTCTCGGTGTTCACAGGTGGGAGGACATTGTTCCCTTTATCAAGCAGTTTGAGTCGCTTGGTGATGACTTGACAGCCGGGCCAGGGGTGCAGCAATGGAATTCCTAAAAAAATGCCTCATCATTTGATGGAGGCGTTTATGGGACATGATTGGATATGTACCCTCTGGTAAACGTTTAGAAAGCGAACTGGAAAATCACCATGCTATTAATGGGTAAATCAACGATTTCTATGGCCATTTTCAATAGCTATGTAACAATCATTACCAGAGGGTATATCCATCAATATCCATCAATATTTATCCCATCATTATTCCATGATCATCCCATCATTAAACCATATTAAACCATATTAAAACCATCATTACCAGAGGGTAAATTCTGCAACCTGCAACCTGCAACAATTGGCCCCTGTTCCCATGGCCCCAAACGTCACCGTTGGTATATAGGATCCATGGTGCTGCTATATATGGTGTGCCATGGATCCCATCAATATACCCCCAATCAATGTTAGCATTTTTGTACCAGCACCATGGATCCGTCATGGGGTATAGTATCACTGATTGAAAGGATAGTTTTAAATTACATTGTGCTGATGTGTTTGAAATATTTTGAAATGACCCAGTTAAATATGTGTCTTTTGGCATTAAATATGGACGGTAGTACCC
>CAMXCT020001239.1:91420-139210 GCA_947184155.2 Cladocopium goreaui | reverse complement strand
TACAAGTACTGCAAGTACTACAAGTACTACAAGTACTACAAGTACTACAAGTACTACAAGTACTACAAGTACTACAAGTACTACGAGTACTACAAGTACTACAAGTACTACATGTACTAAAAGTACTACAAGTCTACAAGTACTACAAATACCACAACTTCATCGGCAAAAAAAACAATGTTAATTAGATTTCGATTGTAGCCAATTGAAATCCTTACTTAATCGAGGATATGTTTTTCTTTTGGGAAGATTTTTTTTGCTTTTCTACTTTAAAGAGAGTCCAGATATAGTTTAGGGGAGGGGGGGGGGCGCACACTAATCAGGAACCAACATTATAAGTTATAAGTCAGTTATCACTGTTGAGTCATCGAGGCATTTAAGGATGTTTAATGGCTATAGCGGCTATAACTGTATCTCCTTGGGGGTGAATATTCATGAAAGAAGTGCGAACACTGGAACTCTGTCACAGCCAGCAGTTGTTCATGTCGATGGCTGTGGCTGGAAACATGTAGATCAATTTTGTAACACCATCCTACTGGCTGCAATGGCAACTTGAAAGGCTCTCGGATTTCATTGTATCGTGAGGCGTCGAATGCATCGATTGCGAGCTGGGTCGAAATGAGGCAGAAATCTTTGACTGGAAGAGAGGCGCCACATGTTAACATTGTACCCAGGAGACGTGGTGGTGTTGTGAGCTTTAAAACATGGCTATGATTTTTTCCCTGGTGACTCCTGCGCAATTGGAGGAATGTCCTTGATTATCCCTTTTTGTGTTTGATTCCAAAGATTTCCTTTGTTTTTTTGTTCCCAAGGGAGGGTTGCTAAGGGGCTCTCTTCCCTGATGCATATGGCAGCCATGGTAGTGCCTTTTACATTGGAAAGGAGCTTGGGATACTGGTAGCTCTAGCAGTAGCATCAGGGTTCTCTCACACTGGTGTTGGTCATGTTTCTTTAACCCTCCATTTCTGCTGGACAGAAATCAAACCACCCCAACTCTGGTTCGTGGTTTCAACTAATTCAACGTTCCCTTCCATCCCTCAAAATGAGATGATCATCCCTAATTTGTATACTGTACTCAGAGGAAGCTGAAACTTCACAGTCAACGTACCTTCTGGTAATTTAAGATATAGCTACGGAAAATAGCCCATGTATATATATATATATAAATAGATGACTTATAGTTCAAAACGGGCATTTTCGATAATTGTGTTAAATGACCGGATGGTACATCCCACCAACAAAGTCCAATCAATATCCCATGAGATCCCATGAGTATCCATTTAAATCCGATTAAATTTCCTTTAAATCTCATTAAAACCCATTAATCCCCATTAAATCCCAGTAAATCCGAGTAAATCCCATTAAATCCCATTAAATCCCATGAATATCCATTAAATCCCCTTAATCATTATATTTAGATGTTTAGATGAGCTATTATGACCTCACTGCGACGTCACTGAAATGATGGTTTGTATGGATTCATCCTCAAATAGCAGCTACTTTTAGGTCAGTGAGTTATAAACAGCTCCAGATTAATCATGATATTCATTTATCTTAAAAACTTATACATACGTACATACATACATACATCCACACATCCATCCATCCATCCATCCATCCATCCATCCATCCATCCCTCCGTCCGTCCATCCATCCATCCATACATACATACATACATACGTACGTACGTACGTACCTACATACATACATACATACATACATACATACATACATACATACACACACCCTTAATATCCCATGAATATCCCATCATCATCAATATTTCACTAATATCACTGTCACATCAAAATTCCAGCATCATAAATATCCTATTGATATCCCATAAATGTCCCATTACTGTATTATATATTATACCACCCTATACCATGGGAAAAACTAACATAAACGTCCAAAATTCATGAGGTTTCCTCGAAGGATGATCTACATTCTGGATTTTCGACACCTATGTTAGACAACACACGTAAATCACATAAAGGAAACAACAATGATGAGATTTACTAATATCTCATAAAATGATAAATGATTATCAAAATCATCAAGTATCATTTTACATACAATTCAAATTTAATGATACTGAACATATATATATATATATGATCAGTATCATACAATGATATATAAAGTGTCACTGTCTCAATGTCTATGTGGTTAGTGTTTGTGTATATGGTGAAAATCATATTACCAGAGGCTAGCAGTTTGCTGCTTAAATCCCATTGACATCCCACAAAACCTATATTAAAACCACTAACACAAATCCCATTACAATCCATTAACATCCTATGAAATCCCATGAAATCTCATGAAAACCCATTAAATCTCATTAAATCCCATGAAAAAATCCAGTAAAATTCCATTAAATCTCTCCCAACAAGTAAAGTCATCTCCTGAGTCTCGCAGGTGTCTCCGGTCTTGGCCGAGATTTCTCCAGAGGCTGGATGCCGAAAGGAAAGGCGGCCATGGCATGGAGTCCATGGTAAAAAAAATATTACCCTCTGGTAAACGTTTACATAGCTATTGAAAATGGTGATTTATAGTGGGTTTATCCATTGAAAATGATGATTGTCCATAGTTATGTTAGTTTACCAGAGGGTACAATCTGGGTAAATTATAACGACCTCACTGTTCTCCCGAGCCCTGGAATCATGGTTAAGAAGGGACATCATCCCCAAATGGCCGCAATTCAGGTTAGTGAAATATGATAATTTACCCAGAACCATGGGATGTATGGCAAAATAGTCGAACATCAGCTATATAATTTGATTTCCTGTGTATATAGTTATATTATATATCATGATGTTTTTTGTCTAAAATGATGATTCAATTGGATTTAACAACATTATGTGTGTTGGTGTATAACCCTGATGATCCAGTTCGGTATGTCTAGCATAAACCCTAGTAAAATTGGAGTTGTGTTTACAACTTAGCTATTGCTTTGGGGGCCTGACCTTGTATGTATAGTGGGTATATGCATATAAGTCCATCATGCAAGATGAGTCGTCGTCCGAGGTTGAGACTATTCGCGCTCCTTGATCGAAGCATGGTGCGTGGATGGGGATAGTGGATGTAACGAAATGGCAACATATTGTCAGAGATATTAGATATATGAGTATGGGTCAATACCTATAGATACATTTTTAGTGGGATGAACATCCATTTACCAGCTATTTTGGGGTTCACTAGGTACCAGGGTTTTGACCCATCCCCATATTAGTCATATCCATCATGATTGAAATATATTGTAACTGATTGTCCATGGGTGTTTGCATGCAATATTTGGGATCAATGTGGAAAACCCAGAATCAGGTGATTGATCCCTTTTAAAACGTCTTCCTATATTGGTGTAGATTCAACATTGCAAGACGATATGTTTATTAATATATATATATATACATATCATACTATTTGTACTAAATATTTATTTACACATGCACTATATATATATATACACACTAGACTATATTTGTTATATATATATACACTAGACTATATATATATATATATGTGTGTATACGCCGTACATACTATGTACCTTAGATATACATAGCCGTTTTTCCATCGTTTTTCATCTTGGGAGTCCTTATTCACAGCTCGCAGCTTCCACCATCTCCCCAGGACAGGGGACAGAAAATATACACCTTATAGTTAGTATATACGATTATATATATAGACTTATACATATTATTTCATATATACGTAGATTATATTTATCTGTATAATTGTAAATATACATACATATAGTTATTACATTTAAGTCTATGTATAATTACGTATTTGAATACTACAATATCATGTTTAACCTGAGGCCACGGCAGTCGCCTCGCTGCCTCTGGTCGATTTGCGACAGGCCTTTTGTAGTAAAGCTATGGAAAAAAAAAGACAGGTTGGGGCCCCAAACAACTATATAACAACTAGGTAGTTAAGAACATAAGTTGGTAGTAACTATGTTTTGCTATGTAATAACTACGTGATAACGATGTGATAAGTATGTTGAGTTAGGCTGGTAAACATAACTCCAATTATTATAGGTCGTTATTTCATCATATATGGAAGTGGTGAATTGGATGTAACAATGTAACAACCATACGTTACGTTAGATATTTACCACATTTTCAGGTGTTTTCATCGTATTTACTGTAAATACATCGGTCTCATAGACCGAGACCTCAAAGTGTTGAGTTGTTCTTCTGCTTTTGGGGTGGAGGCTAGCATATAAAGGTATCGTCGTATACATATGATTTTTATTGATTTTTGATAGATTTAGTTCAGCAGGTGTTTACATACAAGAAAACACAGTACAATCGAACAAAGACCTAGTCAAAATTTATGGGAATGTGGGTGTTTGGTGGCTTCGAATATGTTTTTCAACGCTCATTTCCTGATGGTCTCAAGGGACCCCTCTAGTGGTGTTTGCACTGCAGTCTTGGACTTTTTTCTCGGTTTTGCACTGAAAATTGGTTTATCTGCAAAATGGGTCATGTAATGAATAGGGGGAGTACGGGACCCCTGACCCCATTTTTAGATCACACCATATCAAACCCATATGAGCAGGGTTCAAAATCCCCCTGTCATTTCATTATACTTGTTCGGTAATGAGGGATTCCCTATCCGATTATTATGGGGATGTGTCAAAACCTTATACCCTGGTGAACATCAAAATAGCTGGTAAATGGATGTTCATCCCACTAAAAATGGTATTAATGGGTATTGATCCATACCCTTATATTCCCCCAATCATCAGCCAACAGTGGTATTGAACACTACTCATACCGTATATTTTTCAACGGAAACACTTCGCCACCAGGCGGTTGAGAGCAGAGGCAGCAGCCTGTGCTCTCCCAGCAGAACACCTGGTTCAATCGTTTCTTGGCACCGGCCCTGCCTTTAGTAGGGTAAGTAGGAGCAATGTCCAGAAATAACTGGCGAAAACTAACCTACTCACTGACTCGGGTGAAAAGACAAGTATAGGACCATATCACTCACCCGATTTTTGCATGGGTGTAGCTCACAACAGTCCCCCTCAATATAAGCTGTATTTTCACACCACTCATGTTTGTTCAGCACTATTGCAAAGTCACCTAATGTCAACCCTCCCCTTGAAAAGTGATTATTTCATATTATTTCCTACAAGGTGGTGCCCCCTCCAGTTAGAAATGGCTTATAAACCCATTATAAAACTATACTATATATATATAATAGAATTATATATAGATATATCACCCTATAAACCGTAGATTATTGGAGTTATTTGCACCAACTCAGCTATCGAACGGGGTCAACCCCTTGGAAACCACCGCAAATCCGTGCATCCGAACATCGAAAAAATCGTCTGATTGTCCGCTTAAAGGTGCCATAAAATTTGGGATGTACTTAGCTCAAAAAGATTAATATCGATTTAATGTTCATTCAGCAGCATGTTGCTAGTTTACTAACATAGAATTGTAACAAGTGTCACTAATTTAGTTGTAAAATGAATGTTAATAGTTTGAATAATAATCAACGATCGTATTTTTGCAGGGCATCGCTCGTCATATGTTCCACGACGACTGGTCGCACGTTTCCCCCAAGGCTCGCCAAGTGTCTCTATAGCGCTGCTGAATGCAATGCTCTGCGTCATTTTTTCATGGCTACAAAAGAGGGAAACATGTAGTGGTAAATGTCGATAAATATGCCAGTCATTGAATTTGTGTAATTAATTAGGGATGGATGGATATAGCCATGAAAGATCCGCAATCAGGATAGATTATGTTACAGTGCTGTTTGCTGCCTCGCAAATTGAGCAGTGTTTCTCAACTGCCACACGTCCAGCGATTTATTTTTCGGCCATCTGTGGCATTGTTTCACCGATCACTTTGAACGTTTTCGTCCAGAAAGAGTGGCGGAATACGTGAAAACAACACGGGTGGGCTTTGCATGTTGTTTACCAGGCGCGAGGAAATCTGGGTCATTTGCTTTTCTTTATGACCTCGAATCGGCTCCCAAAAAAAAGGAGTACATGTGTATATATATAATTGTCGATGGGCCAAACTTTCAGCGTGGTGATCAGCATCCAGGCCAGGTGCCCCCTCCAGCATACAAGCATATACAAGCATACACAACCTACATGTGTTACAATTATGTGTATAGTAATATGTATATATATATATATACATATGTAGCTGACATAGCTTCCAATCAAGCATTTATATACATGAACACTTCATGAAAACCAATCTTAATCTCAACCAATCATTTCCTGAGCAAACTAGTAGTTAAACTAGTCTCTTGAAAACATGACACTAATTAGAGGATCTCAAGAAATCTTAATCAAGCTAACCTTCAGATGTTTTTCTCTTCGAAGACGTATACGTCCCTCATCGTCCCGCCATGGCCGACGATGGAGACAGCGGACCTGGAAGATTTGAACAGGATTTTGAAGGAAGCGGCAGCTTGACCTTGACATATGAGTTCCGCAGCTTCATCCGAATCTTTGACCTGGAAAACGCTTGCATCACCAAAATTCATGGGTAAATCAACTGGTTTAACTATGGGCCATGATGGCCATGGCTTCAAGTTCGCAAACTCTAAGAGTTTACCAGAGGGTATGACATCATTATAATGTTTCGATATGTTTCGAAGCCCATGAGCACTTGGATTTCGATTTCAGGTGGATGGTGCCAAAGATTTCCCCCTGGAGCCGCTACTCAGCATCCAGCAGGAGGACTGGGCTACGCATGCGAACATTGGCGAAGCTGAAATCAGATATAAAACTGGAGGTTTCAATGGGAAAATCACCTCTAAATATGGAAGTTTTTCATGAGATTGCTTGATTATCCAGTGGTGAATGGAGTGGGGGGCTGGGCTATAGGTATGAAACGATTTCGTATTATTCATATGGAACCGTTTGGATCTAAAACTTCCAGCTTCGTATTATTTCAGACCCTGCAATTAGGGCCTGACACTTTGAACACCGAACATGTCAGACCCTGGCATTTTTGGCCGATGTGTGATTTGTGATGGGTTTTGTCAATAGGTTCTGGTTGGTGGTTTCAAAATGTTTCAAACATTTTTTATTTTCCATAATATATGGGATAATCCTTCCCATTGACTTTCATAATTTTCAAGATAGATAAGACCACCAACCAGTGTTGATATTGTTATGCAAAAAATGACATGACAATAGTTAAAACATGTTAAAACCCTTGGGACTCGTGAGAACATGATGTTGGTTGATCCAACCCCTTTCCACTTGAAAACATACCATGTTGAAAACAATCATCCATTTTACCCGGAACTATTTCCTCAAGCTTTTGAAGTTCTTCGGCCGGGAGTTGTCAGGGATGTTTTTGGGAGGATTGCCATACAGGTCGCCTAAGAACATCATGAACATCTCGACATCCCCAAAATTTAGCCCCCCAGGGCCACGGAAATTCATTGATAAGGCTCTGAAAAGTGGGTTATTCATTCCATTCATTGGTTGATCATGATGAAAAAGAACATAGAAATTGGATTGTCTGCCCGGCTACCCATAATTTTCAAATGGTCATCAAGTCACGTTTTTTTTTTTCATTAACACGGATTTATGTACCCATTGAATCCCATAATCAGGATTCTCTTCATCGCGATGGATGACCATAAATGTCTAATCCCATGTTCTGACCTGCCATGATGCGTAGCCGTCGAGGATGCCAGCAAAGTCACAGTCCAAGAACTGTGGCTGGGCAATTCCGACGGAAGTCCAACCCCATGGGCGGTCGCCTACAAGTGGAGGCAACATCCGCATCGATAGCTGGCATCGCCTGCCTTTCAATAAGCGTCAAGAAGCTGCCTGGTACCACCAAAAAATGGTGAAATGAACTTCTGAACTGAAACTGACTAAGATATACATAGATATACTAAAATCATCCAAAAGGAATGTTTCGTTCACTCTTTATTAGGCAAAAATTGGTCAGCCGTGCTCTCATCGTGGCTGTTCTCAGGTGCCAGCAGACATTCAAGTCACAAAGTCTTGGCTTGGTGTGGCTGGAGGCAAGTGGGAACATCATGGAAAATCCACATTGCTTAGTGAAATCCCACATGGGTATGGATCAATACCTATTAATACCATTTTTAGGGGAATGAACATCCATTTACCAGCTATTTTGATGTTCACCAGGGGTACAAGGTTTTGACACACTGCCACATTTGAGTCATGGTTAGGATTTGGAAAATCATCCCACAATAGCCGAACATCCCAACATTTCAGGTGAGTGAAATATGTGAAACATGATCATAATATGATCATTATCATCATTATCATTTCTGGTTGGTGGTTTGGAACATTTGGATTATTTTTCCATTCAGTTGGGAATGTCATCATCCCAACTGACGATTCGTCCATCATTTTTCAGAGGGGTAGGTCAACCACCAACCAGATTTATACATATATTTATACCATCAAACTTACCCAGATTTTTCACAAAGTCACCCAACTGGTCCGCCAGGATAAGAAGACGCAACGCGACAGAATGTCCAGTTGGTCCAGTTGGCCATTGAAGGCACAGCCGCTGCCCAGCCGATGGTTCGCACCTGACGAGACGAAGGAGGTGCCGGAAGGGTCGGTTGCCGTTACGGTCACCGGACGAAAGCGGTGATTTCTGCCATGGAAAGCCATGGAAAAGATATGGGTCAAGTTATGGGATTTTACTAAGGAAAAAACATTGGGATTTGAGAGATTTAAGATGAAGGAACTTGGATTTCACCAGCATACATGGGGATTTGAGCAAAGAGGCGACTTCATGTGCACAATTGGTGATGTATCATGATGGAACGGACAACAAAAATAGATTTTGGTGTAACCAGAATCAAAATTAAACCACCAAAAGAGGATCATAACCAGATTTCGTTCACAATTTAGAGTTGGTAAACATGGGGTTTCGTTCTGGATGTCAACTCTACCAGCTTGGATCAACCGTTCGAAATCACCTTGAGATGGCAAGATGGTGGTCGTGACGCCGTGACGTCCAAGTTGGATGATTGGACATGGAAAACCAAAACCTGGTGGGGGATGGTTTCATGTTGGGGATTGGGATGATTGGGATGATTGTGGTTCTGTTGGGTTCCAAGAATGTTCTAAGATGTTTAAAAAGAAATGAACATGACATAACCTCCGGAGTCTTCAACCATGGGAAATCCTTGAAGTAGTCATGGAGGTTTCGCTCGCTGGGAAGATAAGCGAACCCACAGAGGGTTTTCCAGCACGGCAACCAGATACCAACCATTCTATGGGGATACTTGATCACAATTGGATCTCCCAGGATATGTTATAGATATGATATATTAGACATGTATCATATCACCACAAAATACCACAAAATACCACAAAATACCACAAATACTGTTTATGACATGATTTGCCGTCCAACTTTACTCCAGCAGCAACTCGCAGCGGAACCTGCCTGCAGGCGCTAGTGCATCTCGAAGAAGCCTTGAGATCTTCGCGTATGGCCGTTTTCTCAGCGCCGACTGAATTGCATAGAAAGCTTGGTGCAAGATGTGTTTTTCAATTTCAAAATCCACAAGATTCGAGAGATATGTTTGAATTCAAAGAACAATCTAAACCAGAACCCCCCCAAAAAATGGGGGTCAAGTCCAGTGTTTCCGGTTTCGATGTTCAGCTGAGGTTGTGAAACCAAGACACGCCGCATGTGGACAGGCCGTGCAACATGTGGATCGCATGGGAAACGCCATGAATCCCAGCGATTTTGGGGTGAAGCCTGGGGGGGTTCATGGCGAGTCATGCCTAATACCTAGATAGGGGGCTGAAGCCCACTGTGATTTCATATACCCCCAGTATCCGTTTTCTATGAAAGCCATGGCACATTCAGTTCAATGATGGTTTTTCATATGTTTACTGGATAGCATTAGTGATTAAAAATGGCAGGAGCTGACAGTTGGGTGCCTAATCCTCCCGTTCCGGTGAGCATTTATCAAACGTAGTTGCTTATCACCAAAGGCATGGAGCAGACTGTCACACAAAGCATGTGTTAAATACGGGGTTGGACCTCAAATCGGATTCTGATTGGTGGTTTGGAACATTTGGATTATTTTTCCATTCAGTTGGGAACGTCATCATCCCAACTGACGATTCGTCCATCATTTTTCAGAGGAGTAGGTTGAAACCACAAACCAGATTATGGTCATGCTGCTGTTGCTGCTGCTGATTCCTTGAATGCATTGCTACTGTACCTGTTGCCGGCTGCCTCTCAGGGCATGACGATCCTCAGAGAAGCGAACGAAGAAGCCATGAGGACTGCATTGCAGGAGGCGTTAGAGGTCGAACTGGGAAAATTGATGAACATTGGTGGGAATTCACGAGAAAAAACTGGAAGATGCCATAAATATATACTGTATATATATATATATATATGAAAAGATAAAGAGGTTTGATCGACAAACAAGGAGACTGTCGGAATGCGGCATTACAAAAAAGATTGCATGTAACTGTAAGATTTAAATAGTTTATAATAGTTTCGAGCAAACATGTAGAGATGTTGACACCAAAAGCAATTGGCTCAGTTCGTTGACCTCCAGTTATATCGTGGTAGAGTCCCACTTATTCGTTCTTGATTGAAGGGGACTGAGATTGCCGGCGGGACTGTTTGCAATGTGTTAGTTGGAGTGGTTCCGTTGGATGAGTTTGTTTTAGTGATTTAAGAGATGTCAACATATGTCAACGTTGTCAACCCTGAGACAACAAACATGGCTTTGTCTGGACATTTTCCCTGTGATAAGTATACGGATGTTTTAAAGGGATAATCTCCCCATTCTTCAGACAGATCCATCTCACAACTTGTTGGTTGCATAGAATTACCAATGATGTGCCCAATCAATAGTTATTTCCCAACATGTTCCCAATCACTTCAGACACAGCCATTGTTCAGAGGTTGGTAAATGTCCCATTTTGGGGATGTGAAATACACATCTTCAATCTTCGGAGATTTTGATGGGATTTTGATGGGATTTTGTTTCACATCACCTGAAATTCAGTGCAGATTCCATCCCCAATAGGGTGATGTTGATGGACTTTGCCTTTGGCCCAGAGGTGGATTGCAAACGTGGTGAAACTTGGCACCTGTACCAGGCTTCGCCAGGGACATGTTGAGTGTAACATGGCTAGAAATCGGGAATCAAACATGGCAATGGACCATGTCTAAGCATGGATCATGGATCCCAAGTTTTCAGGGGACATGTCCGACTTTGAAATGTTTGACCGGAGGGTATAACTGGGATTTCACTGAGATCAACATGATCAACGATGAAGATTCATTGGAAGGGTGGAAACATCAACGGGAAAACATTAATCTTTTCCCCAAGCAGTGGTGTTTTTCCGGCGACTCGTCCAATCCACATCTTGGGGTCGTTGAAATTGGGTGTACCCTGCTGAAAGGGATGTAAAATGACCAGTTTTTGTTGCTTAATGGGATAATGAATTATGAATTATTGGGTTTGCCACACTAGAAATGATACCAAGATATATCATGATATCTCTGTTTTTCTCTGATGACTTGAAACATTCCCCAATGGATCCAAATGAGTTCTACATTTGGAATTGATTTTTGGAACCCTTGGAAGGTTTGGGTAGCATCTGATGTTCAAACAAACTGCAGAATCATGCTGGTACATTGGCACCATCAGTGTTACGTTCTTTTTTATGAGTTAAACAATTTGATTTGATGGCATGTCTATGGTAGTGTTTGTGCGTGCGGTCTCATGTTGTTATTTCATGGACGAATTCATGTTGGTGGTTACAGTTGACATCAAGGTGGAGGCAATTGGTTCGAGACATTCGTCCCAGAATGGGTGGGATTCCGCGACCAAAATAGTGAGACGGTCAAAGGAGACCGGTCAGTGAGATGGAAGTATTCTTTTCCAGCGTCAACTCAACTCAACAGCCTTCAACCCCCAAAAACATGTGTAAATCATAACATCATCAGGATTACAGAACCGACTTGTTTGGGTTTCAACACATTGACCCACCTGTCTCATCCTGTCTCCATATCTGCCAAATCCTGTGTCCATATCTGCCAAATCGGTGCCAGGTAGAGAAAGGTGTTGGCATCGAGCAGATTTATCCCAGTGTTGGTGCAAGCATCAAGGCGACCGCTAGACCCTCCTTACCCATCCTTACCCCAAATAGATGGGAAAAGTCGAAGTTCATCATGAGTTAGCCGGGTAGCCCTTTTTGTATTTTTTATGGGTGCATTCCCGGACAGTCTAGAACAATCTACTCTCTGGTTATTTAACATAGCCATGGAAAATGGCCATTTATGGATGGTTTACCTATTAAAAATGGTGATTTTCCATGGCGAACTGTTAAATAGCCAGATGGTACATTCATCCAACAGATGGCACATGGCTAGGACCCCGATCGCCCACTGGAGTTGAAACTGCAGACGTGTCTTGCCTCGAAAAATCCAGGGCGTGTCTTGTTGAAATCCCAGGTGGCACGGTGCTTGTAACATCGAAGATATGGGGCAAACTAACGTAGCTATGGAAATGATCACTTCTGGTAATAAATCATCCATATTCACATAGACCCGGGCAAGCCGGCGGCGGAAGTTTCCCAAACATAAATGACCTATAGTTCAAAGACAACCTGTCCCGACCGTGTCCTTCCCTCGACACTCCACACCTCACACTGCACACTGCACTCTTCGCACTCCAAACTTCAAACTTCACACTCCACACTTCACACTCCACACTTCTCACTTCTCGCTGCTTCCTTCACACTCCAAACCTCACACTTCACACTTCACACTGCACACTTCACACTTCACAGTCCACACTTGACACTTCACACTTCACAGTCCACACTTCACACTTCACAGTCCACACTTCTCACTTCGCACTTCACACTTCACACTTCACACTCCACATTTCACACTGATTCTCACTTCTCACTGCTTCCTTCACACTCCAAACTTCACACTTCACACTTCACACTTCTCACTTCGCACTTCACACTCCACACTTCACAGTCAACACTTCACACTTCTCACTTCTCACTGCTTCCTTCCCACTCCAACCTTCACACTCCAAACTTCACACTTCTCACTTCGCACTTCACACTCCACACTTCACTCACACTTCACACTTCACAGTCCACACTTCACACTTCTCACTTCTCACTGCTTCCTTCACACTCCAAACTTCACACTTCTCACTTCGCACTTCACAATGAAACACTGCGCTCTGTCGCACTCCACATTCACAGTCCACACTTTCACCACACTTCTCACGTCACACTTTCACTTCTCACTGCTTCCTTTTCACACTCCAAACTTCACAACTTCCCCCCTCACGTTCGCACTCACACTTCACACTTCACAGTCCACACTTCACACTTCTCACTGCTTCCTTCACACTCCAAACCTCACACTTCGCACTTCACACTTCACGCTGCGCTCTTCGCACTCCACACTTCACAGTCCACACTTCACACTTCTCACTTCACACTTCTCACTTCTCACTGCTTCCTTCACACTCCAAACTTCACACTTCTCACTTCCCACTGCTTCCTTCACACTGCACACTTCACACTGCACTCTTCACGCCCCACACTTCACACTGCTCTAAACCTACGTGCAACAAAAAACCACTGGCGCCAAAATGGAGAAAATCTGCTAACAAATCCATTTCGCAGCCTTCATGCAGCCAGTCCAAGACGATGTACGAGATCCAGCTGCAAAAGACATTACGCATGCAGCCAAAGCAAGAAGCAACCTTGACGCAGCCATTCCAATGCGATCTGCAGAGACTGAGTTGCAAAACACAAGAGAACTACGCGCAATGGCATCGGAAATTGTAGCTCGAAAACCGGATCTCGACGCCAGAGCGAAAAAAAGACGATTTTGAAGCACTTTTTTAAAATATTTTTAGAAGGAAAATCACTAGCGCCAAAATGGAGAAAATCTGCTGACAAATCACTGTCGCAGCCTTCATGCAGCCACTCCAATACGATTTACGAAGTCCAGCTGCAAAAGACATTACGCATGCAGCCAAAGCAAGAAGCAACCTTGACGCAGCCATTACAATGCGATCTGCGGAGACTGAGTTGCAAAACACAAGAGAACTACGCGCAATGGCATCGGAAATTGTAGCTCCAAAACCGGATCTCGACGCCAGAGCGAAAAAAAGACGATTTTGAAGCACTTTTTAAAAGGATTTTTACTTGGCGCTGTTTAACTGTTGCTTGGTTGCTCTTCCTCCCTCTTCTTTTTTTTTGCTATTTAAAAGTTCAGCCGATGTAAACTTAATCTTACTTATTATAGATCATCGGATGTGGATCATGGTCATGGTGTGTTTGGAAGTTACTGGGTCATGAATTACTGATGGCCGCCCCTAAATTGGAAATTTAAATTATTACAGTATGATGGTCTTCAACCCCGAAGTGACAAACACTCTAACTTGCATGTCCTCCTCCAGTGCCCAATGTTTTTTCCGCGCTTGCTGGCTTGTCACAGGCCGCAGTGGTGTCATCCCACAAGCTCTGAAAGCAAAGGTGCATTCTTTTGAAGGAAACAACGATCAAATCAAAGCTATTTGAAAACCGGCAGTAAACAAGAAACATAGCATATTATACATATTATATATATATATTATTATATAATATATATTATATATAAATATAATTATATGTGTCCTGTTGCCACCTTTGCTTCTCAGCAAAGTTTAAAAAAGCTGAGATGCCAGCGCCCGTCTGTGAGGCTTAGTCAGGCCAAATGCCGAAATGAGAACTACTGTGATTGATTTATTTGTCTGCAACTGGCTAAGAGTCAGAAGCCACACAGCTGCGCCCGGATCTCACCAAGGCTCGGAGTAGCCTACCAAGGCAGCGGAGATTTGTTCTCTCCGGTTTCTTCTCCCTCATTTTCTTCTCCTCCGGCTTCTTCTTCCTCATCCTTCTTGGTCTTCTTCGGTTTCTTCTTGGGCTGTGTTTCCTCTTGCCCATCCTCTTGTTTCTTGTTCTTTTTCTTTGGCTGCACGTTGCCCCCTGAGGCATGTTTCTCAGCGCTCTCATTGCCTGCCGAAGTTGCTTGGGCTGCTTCTGGTCGATAGTGTGACGACCCCTCACGCTGCATTTCATCGACAATGAACTGCGTCAGTTGCACTTCCAAGCGCTTGGCGTGGTGTTCGGACAGCACAAAGCCTACGTAAGGCAGCCTTTCAAGAAGACATGATTGAGCTGCGCACCCCTGGCTCGCTGACAAGTCAAGCCTGACAGTGGCTTGTCATGCTCGGAAAGAAAGTTACAGACCTGGAAACAAAAAAAACTATTATATCAATGGCCGAGAAACATGCCCTTTGCCGCGTGTCCGCGTAACACGTCCCGAAAGAATTCGACAGGAAGCAGCGCAGCACTGAATATGCTCTCAGGAACCGAGGTGGCATCCCCTGCCTTTGCTGCAGCCTCAGCTGTGATGTCGACACACCGGTCCGGAGTGAGCAGGGCGATCTTGTCGGTCCTTCCAAGCACAGTTATAACAGTTTAAAACGATGAGCGCGCCGAGAGCCCGGATTTAGGGTTTGGCGATTGCAGGAACGCGCAGGGTTTTTCGCGAGCGCGCGGGTTTAGGATTTAACGAGCGCGCGAGCGCGCGGGTTTAGGGTTTAACGAGCGCGCGAACGCGCGGGTTTAGGGTCTAACGAGCGCGCGAGCGCGCGGGCTTAGGGTTTAACGAGCGCGCGAACGCGCGGGTTTAGGGTCTAACGAGCGCGCGAGCGCGCGGGTTTAGGGTTTAACGAGCGCGCGAGCGCGCGGGTTTAGGGTTTAACGAGCGCGCGAGCGCGCGGGTTTAGAGTTTATAGCATATAGGGTTTAATGACAGGGCATTGCAATTGTCAGTCCTGCTTGCAAACCACATGTCAGCTGGCGCCAGAGCCTTGACACCGTGGACGATATTTGATGTAGTGTGCCCCGGATGGTGCTCGTAAGCCCTCTCAGGCACGCTTTGCGCCAAAGGCGCGGCGCTGGCCACCAGCAGAGTGGTGTGGGATGTATAGGAGCCTTTGACTCTTTGCTTTCTCTGTCTGATGCTTTCGCCATCGAAAACAATCAAAACTTCTCTCACTTCGGAGTCAAGATCGGCTTCCTTTTTCGCACTTGAGAGGCGAAACATGTTCTTCGCCTCCTTCACCCCTCCTGGGTGCCCCAGTCCGTCATGAATCATGACTAAGTCGCCTTCAACGACCCGAGTCGCTTCCGAATTTTCACGTTTCTGACTTCCACGAGCGAGCATCGCCCCTTGAATGAGTTTTCGCAGAAGTGGGAGGTCCGCCGTGAACTTCCGGCGCAATAGCTTGCGCGCACCAGGTCCTTGCGACTCACCTAACGAGTCCATGTCTAAGAATACCAGCACGGAGTCTGAACCTTGAGTGCCAGCAATGGACTTCAAGGAAGACTGTTCAATGGCAGTCACAACGCCTTCCAGCGTTTTGGGCTCGGGCACCAGTGTGATGTACGTCCTCACTGTCTGGTTTGCCACTGCGCGCCAGTAGCTGGCGCTGTGCAAAGGAAAGCTGGTTGGTGCTTTCCGGACTGTCGCCAGCTCTTCTTCCTCCTGTCTCGGCTCCTCTTCCGCTTTCCGTTGCAAAGCGTTGCGCTCTTCCAACTCCTTAGCGATTTCCCGAACGATAGCCTGCCATGCCTCTTTGACTGGCTCCTGTTCAAAAACTTGCTCAGGTGTACCGCCCAGCTTTGCAGCTTGGCGGATACCATGGTCAAATTTGCGTCCATAGACCAGGTCCTGCCATGCATGTATTGTCGATGCGGTGACAATGTTTAAACTAATTTATGATTGCTCAGGCCAGGAAGTTTTAAATTTGAATTTAAATTTGTCGTGTCAAATGAACTGAACAACAGGGTCACCGGCCTCCAGAAGTTCGAAGATCAGAATGCCGCTCTTTTGCAGGCGCGCCTGCCAAGTCACTTCACCACCATCTCCACTGTGTGACCGGAAAGCGGCGTGGTCCGCTGAGGCTTCCTTCAGCAAGGATCTGTCTGACTCCAGAACACCCGCTTTGGGAAGAAGGTCTTCGTGCAAGTAGTTGAGAACCTCAGTGACCATGATCATGGGGAAGGACATGACAATAAAACACTGAAATCATTGAATATGTGAGCTCATATTATAAGAATTAGTCGGGTAGCCTTTTGCTTCGCTTCAAAGAGTGAGACAAAACCACAATGTGTTCTGTCACCTTGCAACACTGCTTTGCTGACGTCACCGACTTTGATCATCCCGTAAGACAACCAGTCATGCAGACTTTCCAACACCCAAATCCGAGATTTGGCTGAAGCAGGTTTCTGCGCAAGGACGTTAAGCTTCGAAAGCTTGTGAAACAACTTCGGGTCCCGAAGCGATGCTCCAGGTCCATGAGCAATTCCACGCATCTGGGCTGGCTCATCACAGACTTGTGGACGTTCAGCGCTTGGGTAATAAAGGTAGGTGTCAGGCTGCCGCCATCTGCCTCCTCTTCGTCTTGCTTGCTGCCACCCACAACGGGTTGCAAACCTGCTTTCAACAACTCCTGTGCCAAGAGCTGCGCCGAGAACTTCCCTTTGCCTGGTTGTTGGGCTTCCATAATGGCTTTCATTTGTGCAACCTCCATCGACACCTGCATGGCAGTGCGCGAAAGGCTTTCATGCTCCTGGAGCACAGCTTGCCTCTTGTTGTAAGATATCTTCCAGATATCTTGTGCTGCAATGATCGAAAATGTGCACGGCACTGACAAGAGCACAGCCCGCCAGCGTGCTTTCTTCTCTTTCCAATCTTCTTCTGAAAGGTCACCTTTCGTCCTCAGATGCATGACATAATATAACATGGCACATGGCATCCAGTATGATTTAAAATTGTCATATTATTATATTAATTGATGGGGGTCAAAATACAATAAAAACAAGGATGGAGAAGCCACGCGTCTGAATGGCACGAGCGCAGCCGCAAAAGGTGGCATGGAGGGTTTCCTCCGGAGAGACGAGCTGCAATCCATTTGGTTTGTCCGTGTCCAGGTCAGACCTCGAAACGGCAATTTCCAACATCTTGTCACTATGAAATTTTGCTTCTCCAGTCGCCCCAAAGGTGAACTCGGAGAGGTCCTCAACCCGTCGCCTACTCATGGGGACTCCAGGAGTAGGCGATTGCAAGGCGCTGACCCACCATATGCTGATTGAACAACGATAACAAGCGTTTGCGTCCAACGCTTGCAACGCCTTCGTCCTGCAGAATGGGTCTTGGACCCCGGAGTCCTTTGCGCCCGTGATGGGCAGGGGCAATTCCTGCCGGAACGCTTCACCTCCAAACTCTGCCAATATCGCCTGAATATCGCTTTGCACTTGACAATAATAGGACCTGTTGGCAGCGTCGTTCAGCTCGTCAGTGCCATTGCCCGGGGGGTTGGACTGAGCAGCTGCTGCCGCCTTGGCGGCTGCCTTTGGCCCTGCTTTCGCCTTGACTAAGGCTTGTGCCTGCAGCTGACATTTTTGCGAGACCGCTTGGGCCGCAGCCTTGCGGTCTTCATTTGCTTGCGCCTTCTTTTCTTGCAGTTCTCTCTTAACTTTGGATTCATCTTCCCCGGCAGCAACTCGTTGTTCCAGCTCTGCCGTCTCAGCTTTGTTGAGACGCCAGCTCGAAACATTTTTGGGAGCCATGTTTCCGAAGAAACAAATAGTGACTTCGAGCCTGAGCCAAAACCTATAATAATACTATTTAAACTATTTTTGCGGAAGATGCAGACACATAATTTTACCCAAAAATGCATGAATCCCACTGTGATTTCAAAATTTAAACATTAAAATTTAAAATATGATGGGTTTACTATTGGCATGACCTGGCATGATTCATAACGTCAACACTTCCACACCAAGCTGCACACCTTTTTTCGTCAGGCCCTGGGCACCTTGCATCGCCGTTCCAAGTCAAGCGTCGCTGTGGACGCAAGGAACAAAAACCTCGTCGTCGCCAAAAAGCCAGAGCCTTGGCTGTGTTGCTGGCACTGTGGCCAGCGATGGCTGTAACCAGCCAAGGCCCTCGCCTCGGCTGAGGGTCGCAAGCAAATTCAAAAGTCAAACATTTGACGCAGGCCAGCTGCCTGAGCCTCCCAGAGGCTGGCCAAAGCCGATGCCTTCTTTTTCCCGTCCGAAGACGAGCCAGCAGCCGTGGACGCTGGCTTCACGGGCCCTGGGGCCACTTTGGGTTTGGCTGCGTTGAGGCGCTCCTTTTTTTTGTCGGAAGCCGCCTGCTGAGCCTGCTTGGCTTTTCCGGCCTCCAGATCGTCATCGGTCTCGGTGACGTACTCGTACGACCCGGACGTTTCGTCGTCATCCTTCTTTTTTTGGGCCGGAGCCTTTGCAGGAGCCTTTGCAGCCGAAGCTGCTTTCTTTTCTTCCCTTTTTTTCTCGCGGTAGGCACGCTCCTTCTGGATCAGCGCAGCGTGCCGCAGCACCAGGTTCTCCTCGTCTTCGGTAATTCCCTTCCGGAGGCGAGGGGAGCGAGAGCGGCCGCGCCGGGTACGAGACTTGCCCTTCTCAGTGTCTCGGCTCCGGCGGCGAGACTTGCCCTTTTCAGCTCCGCGGCTGCGGCTGCGGCTTCGCAATTTGGGCGCCGATTTGTGGTCGCCCTTGTCGCCATCGTCGTCATCATCACGGCGACGACGCGGGCGGTTGGGGACCGTGCTCGGCGACATGGCCTTCTCCCACTCGCGCGCGGCTCGTGCTTTGGCTTGCTCCCACGGCATGCCGCGCTGCCAGTAAACATATTGCCAGTGAAGCTTACTGGTCTCTTTGTGCAGCCTCATGCCGGCTTTGCCACCACGGACTTCTTTTTTACACGTCTCACAGACGTTGCTGCCATATTTATCCTTGGCAGCCCTGGCATCCTCAGACGCCTCTCTGCCCTCAGGCTTGTCGTCGTCGTCTGCACGGCGTCTGTCGTCGTCGTTGTCCCGATGGCGCCGCTCTGGGTCGTCATCTTTCCTGGCGCGTTCCTCCCGGCCCGGTCCATCGCGAGATTCCTCGCTCTGAGACCGATCTCGAGGACGTCCCTCAGGCGTCACTGGCGCCTTGTCGCGGCTTTCCTTGGAAACGGCCATGATGCCAAAGGAGCTGTGCACCTGCCAAAGGTGACACGACAAATCACGACGACGAGAACGACAACGAACAAAAAAAAGGGGGACAAAATTGTTATTAACACCTGCCGGGCTTCAACCGGAACCGGCCTCGAAGAGCCACGCGCAGGAACCACCGGGAACCCAAACGGCTGCGACGAAACATATATAAAGTTTATATATTATTATAATCATTTGTGATTCAATGTATGGAGTGTGATGATGTGATGATATATGTGATCGAAAAACATCAGTGTCAGAATTAATTTTCATTGAAAGAAAGGGTGATTGAATTGAATTGCAATTGACCAACTGGGACAATGAAAATGCTACGGAACATGCGACGTGACCCATGTAAGAAGAGTGCGAAAAGCAGACTCCCCTTACCCAGGGTTATACCAGGCAAGCCCCGGGTAGTGATAGCGTATGTTGCTTTAAGGATAGCCCCCCTGCAACGTTGAGACTCTCGTTACTGCAAACGACACTCTCCTTACCCAGGGTTGCACCAGGAAAGACCTGGGTAAGGAGAGTGCGAAAGTCACACTCTCCTTCCCCAGGGCTAGGAGCATTTTTTTCCGGACCGGGAAAGACCCGGGTAAGAGCTGCGACGTTTAACCGTTGCGACGTTTAAGCCGTTGCGGCGTGTTAGCCGATGCATGAATTTCAAGGGAATAAAACGTTGACGGCAATCAAGATCATGCATGCATCTTCCAAAGGCTATCACTAAGTTGCCACAGCTTGTCGGCTGGACACCTGAGCCAATAATCCCGTTGACTTCCGAGAGAGGTCAAACCGGCTGCGTCCAAACAGCGCCTCAAAACGAGGAAGAGAACATTGATGGACATCCCATCGCCTGCACTTTCTTCTACAGTCCGGCTTGGAAGACTTTTAGCACCTTCCAGCAAAGCAGTGACAACCTGCTCTGGCACACCTTGGAGTGAGCAGATTTCTTGGCAAGTCAGTCTGCGCAACAATTTTGGCACATAATATCCTCCCTGCTTGCATCGCGTTTTGAACAAGCAGGGGGAGCAGTTGCGCACGGCGTGCTGGTACCTCGGGGAAGCAGCAACGTCTAGGATCCATCCTTGCTGCCAAAGGGCCTTGCCCAACTTCTGTTCGTAAGTTGGCAATTGCAGTTTCTCGTTGCCAGCTAAACTCTTGTTAATGAACGTGTGCAAGTCAGGATGATGTTCCCTTGCCGTTGGCATTGGCAAGGGTCCAGTCACAGATTCGCGGCATACCGCGAAGAGGTAGAGTCTCGGGCGGCTCTGCGGTATTCCCATGTGTCTTGTATTGACAATGTCATAAGCAAAGGTGTAATCAAGGGCTGTCAGAACCTTTTGAAGAAAGGTCCACACCTGTCTATGCTGTTTATCTTGCATCAAAGCAGCAACCTGCTCCAAAACCAGCGTCCGTGGACGCTTGGTAGCGATGTACAGTAAGCCCTGTAGGGTTACCATACCCCGTACATCCTTTGTACCTGCCCTCTTCCCCATCCGCGAAAAGCTCGGACAGGGGTACCCGGCGATGTACAAATCTGCGCGAGGTGCCGATGCGTTATCTCTCCGGAAGATATCTTGGAAATCCTCTCGACTAGGGTCAAACCCGCAAATTTTGACCATGACATCGTGCAATGCGCGCTTCTTGGAACAACTCTCACAAGTCATTATCAATTGAGCTTTTTTCTGCAGCCCCAACAACCGCAAAGCGAGCAATTCGCTTCCATATCCTGAGCAATCGGAAGCTAGAGAAAAAACTTGCCCGGCTTTGGGTTTGGGCCAGAGTCCAAGTCTCTGCTTCCAATTTTGAAGCAATGCGTTGATCTCTGCCACAACCGGTGGGGCGCCTCTATGGGCAGCGTTTACTCGAGAAGCAGCTGGCTTCAGAAATTGCTTTCGAACTTTTGGCGGCATGTCATCTACCTACGTTTGAGCCGTGCAAACGGCGACAGGAAAAAAGCATCACAAGCAGCAAAGTAAAAATGTTACTTTCAGGAACTTCATAAGAATGCTTCATGATGTTGACGCATTTTTTCACCCCGGGTCGTGTTTGTCAGTCGGACGGCCATTGCGCGTCACCCTTCACGACTCTGAACCCAGCCACTTCCCGTAGGAAGGGCAAACTCCCTCGTTGCCCAGGCAACTAACCCGTTCCCAGTCAGACAAAGCAGTTTCTTGGAATTTGTGTTGTTCTTGGGCACGTTTTCCGTTGCGCCCCGCAAGACGATGCCCCATTTCCAACCATCCTTTCGTCTCGCATCCTGAAAGGACACCGCTTGCCAATCGGAGTCAGGTCGTTCGCAAACGTTGCGAAGGACCACCGTCAGAGAAGGTGCTTCCTGTTGAAATGCATCACTTGCAAAGACACGCACCTTGCGACGAAGTCCAGCAGTGTAGGACAACTTGGCGCCTGCTTGACCCCGAAGGATCGATGCAGAGAGCACCACGCAACCGAAAAGAGATGCTATCAGTTTGTTCGTGCGTGATAGATTCTCTGCAGAGGGCACAATCAAAAGCTGTGCTTGCCGTATGTCCTGCACAAATGATCTGAGATAAGTTAGAAATTGCAAAGAAGAAAATGTAGGAATGGCACTCACAGGCTGTAATGACAGTTCTCAGTCAAATGTCCCCTGGCCTGAACAAAAGCTGTTACACCAACCTTGCGAAGTTGATTCTCCAAGCGTGTTTTGTCCGTGATGCCTTCCAAGAAGAACGCAGGCACAGGCAAGTTCTGCAATGCACTTCTCGCAGCCAATCCATGCTTAGCCACATGGACCGACTTGGCCATAGCCGCATATGCCTTGCAGCGTTGCCGGTCATTTTGTTCGTCGACTTTCTTTCTTTTTTCTGCCTCGTCCTTCAAATCGTCTGTGATTTCTGAATCTAACAGAGTGCCTTCCAGAAATGCCTCTGTTTTACGCTTTCGAAGCAAGGCCTTTTGCTTCGCCTCTTCTTTTGCCAAACTTTCTGGCAGCTCCACTGGAGGCCTTCGTCGTTCTGGTGTTCGCAACTCCTCTTCCTGCGCAGCCTTGTCCACCGCCTGCTTTCGCTTTCTCATCCAACCTTTGTGAGAGCCGTCTTTTTGCGAGCCAGCGCGTCCAGCATCTACGCGGGTTTCTCTCAGTTGTGTCCGGGCGCGCCCAGAACGCAGCATCTTGCCATACATGTCTCGAGCGCGCTCGAGCACTTCGTGGTCAAATTGGGAATCGCTTCCAATCACGACTGCCAGTCTTCGGTCGGTGTCTATTTTGGAACTCGCAAGTTCAGCTGGGCTGCGCTTCAGATGTGAGAACATCTGCTCGCAGCCAGAGCTAGTTGCAGTCCAGGCAATGAAGTGCGACACCACCTGCAGGTATAATGTCAGTTATATTAAATGTGAAGGGTGGTTTATTCTTGGCTGTATGATAATTTAAATAATATATTTAAACTGACAAATTACAACTTATTTGACAGACAAATACGCCTCTCTGAGCGCGGTTGCAGGATACTTCCGTCTCATTGGCGAAGTTGTGCTCAGGCGATTCAATGCATTAGCCCAGGCGGATCGGTTGTCCAAGCCACTCCTCTTCTGGAACGCCTCGGCAGTCGGAAGAATGGAAACAAACTGTGTCCGCAGCTCCACTTCGTTGACTTGAAACACCTTTGCCAGCTTCTTCAAAGCTTCCTCCTGCCCAAGACCTCGCTTCGTTTCTGCCCGTTTTCCACCCAAGTGAAAGACGTCGAAAGCACTGAGCAAATGCCAAGCTGGAAATTCCGCTTCCAATACCGTCAAGGTCACGGATGTCCATTCCTGCCATCACAAAATATAATAACAATTAAATTAAGAAAAAAACTCGACGACAAAGCAAACGCGCCTTCATCACCTTGATCGCATACGTCTTGTCGTGCTCCGTTATTGCAATTTCCATGACATTGCCGTGATGCAAAAAATGCAAAGGAGACCGCGCGAAAGAATCGCACAGCGTTTTGGTAAATGTAGGCAATTCAAACACCCGTTCTGAATGAAACAGCGCTTGAATTCCCAGCGCAAAGTTCTCAATGCGTGCATTTGTTTCACTCACATCCGAAGACTCATCGTCGAAACTTCGAGTCAGCTCATGCACGCTCGCTGCGGCATCAGCAGCCATGGCCACGAGCAAACATTTTTTGCCAGACAGCTGCTGCAAAAGGTGAGACGCCCACTCTCCCCCAGATGCACGGATGATAGCGACCTTCTGACACAGTTTCACCACCGAGGGAAAATTGTGAGCAATCCGGCTAAGAGGAATGAAGTACGACGCGAAACGATGCTTCGCAGCACACATGCTGGTGAGCCCGTCATTGTCCTCAGTCACCAATTCCTTCCACCAGGTTGTCAGCATGGGGCTATGGAAGACTTTCTGTGCGAAGGAATCTGTGCCGCTGACGTATTCGGTCATCAGCTTGTCCAATTCCGGACTTGCTTTGAATGGCCTCTTTAGAAGCCTGGTGCTTGCATGTGGTGTATCTCGGCTGATGACCTTCACGCCTTCCATGTATGTCTCGCACGAACTGCTTTTGGCGTATGGCCGCCGGCCAGATAGCAAGCCCGATGCGAGCACCTCGGGAGCCGCCCCATCAGTCACTAATATGCCTGTTTTTTTCTTAATGTTTGCTTCCGCTGCTGGGTCGTCCTCTCCCGGCTGCGGATCCTTAAAACCACGAGGCAAACAAATGCGAAGCCGACAGTATTCTTGCACAGCTTTCTTGGTACTTTCTGCAAGATCTTCTGCTGACCCATCCATGTCAGATTGGGAGTGCATGCTCTCCAGCGAATGAGGAGTCGTCCTTTCCGCTCGTCCCGCGTCACTGCGATGGCGGAAGCGTCTCGCAAGATCTGGCGCCCTTTGTCCATGACCGCTTCTGCCAGGCACCATCTGATTTGCTGCTTCTTGTCAGAATAAACTCCGCCATCACGAGCACTTCCGCCGGAGCGCATGCGATGCAAACTGTCTTGAAACAGCTGCAGGTCTGGCGCAAAGCCAGCGCTCTGAACCCCTTGGTGTTTTGCGATGGCCTCCTGGTGTCCCTTGGAACTTTCGTGGCGCTTCAAGTGGTGAAGCCTCACCTCTAAAGGTTTTTGCTCGAAGCAAGCCCATGGACCACCTGCTTCAGCCAAGGAACAGATGGAACAGCCCAGTCTACAGACCTTGCCTCGCAACGCTGCATGGAGCCACTTTGACTTCAGCTCCTTCAGCCAGATGCTTTTTTTCTTTTGCCAGAAACAGAGCCCGCACTTGCCTTCTTTTGTGTGGCAAGATTTGACATGCTGACTCACTGGCCTTGAAGGCAACAAAGAAGGCCTGGCGCTTCGATGCTTTCCCATATTGACTAGGTTTACTTCGGAACCAAATGGCTGCGCAAAAAAACCCCTTCAATGGATACGACAAATGATTGATTGCCATGTGAAATGAAAGTGGATAGTTGTCCGTTCCCATGTTGGGAACCGCCCTTCCCTGGTCAGGTTGGAGCCGAACATTAATTTTCAAAAGCAAGTTTCACTGAGACACTGGCTTCTCATAGAATGACGTGAGAATTGCCGACGGATGAGAAGCGTCTGTGTGCATTTTTTTTTGCCAGCTGCATACGGGTATAAAAATACCTACTGCCTTTAAAGAATGCAGCTACTGCTAGCTGCTTTCCCCATCCACCCGCAGGCGCGCTTTGCCAAGCGTCCGTAGACACGAAGTGTCCTTAAAAGGTGTGTCCGCAGACACGGAGTGTCCGAAGACACGGGGTGTCCGTAGACACAAAGTGTCCGGAGACACGGAGTGTCCGAAGACACGGGGTGTCCGTAGACACAAAGTGTCCGAAGACACGAAGTGTCCGCAGACACGGAGTGTCCGCAGACACAGAGTGTCCGCAGACACGACGGAGTGCCCGCGGACACAAAATTGGTGCCCGCGGACACGACAAGTGTTCGCAGACACGCAGAGCCGGCCAACTCAGTTGCGCTCATCTGTCACCTGCCGCTCAGCTTATCAACAACCATAGCCAAAGCGTTTTGAGCCATGGTCATGTCCTGTAGCAAATCTTCAAAGCCGCTCTCACGGCAATGGCTCATAAGAGCTGCTAAGTCCCCTTCTGCTCTGTCGAACTCTCCCAAATGAAAATCCGCGTTCCTTTGAAGCCGCGGCAAGTCCAAAGCTTCGTCCGGAACATAGCCTTTCAGGCATACCTGGCCGTTTTCCACAGGAAAGCAACTGGGAAGGTCTTTGTTTACCTTCGTCTCCCAGGCTGCGCAAAGAAACAAACTTACTTTGCACAGCGCCGACCTCTCCTCCAGTTTCTGGACTGCGTTTGCAGTCATTCGCAAAACTTCCTGAAGGCTTTCCCAACGGTCTTGGGTCTCAGCACTGCTGGTTGTCCCCGGGAGGATAGAGCCCAGAAGCGCTGCAACCAGCAAGAAAAATTCCTTATTAACTCTCCATTCCGCTGCAGGCATGTCGTCGGAGTTTGCCGGACTTATCTTTGAACTTGAAATGAAGCTGCAGCAGCTCCGGAAGATATTCAGGTGCCAAGACATATATAAAATATAGTCATGTAAAAAAAATATGTATGTGTATATGTGCATAAAAATGTTTCCAAGTCTCTCAATATTAAAAAAATACATACTAGTATTTCAACCCATTATTATTTAAAATCAACCAAATGTTGTTTTCATAACAACTGATCTTACAAAGTTTGTCGATGTTTCATTGAGTGGGTTAAAAATAAGTACAGCTGATGTTGGGAAAACAAGATGGAGGGCTGGAAAGCAACGTCAAAAAAAATTGAAGAGGGAGGAAGAGCAACCAAGCAACAGTTAAACAGCACCAAGTTATACACACAGAAGCTTTTACACACACAAGTTTTTCCACAGAAGCTTTTACACAGAGAAGCTTTTGAGCACAGGAGCTTTTACACACAGACGCCTTTACACACAGAAGCTTGTACACACGGAGGCTTTTACGCACAGAAGCTTTTACACAGAGAAGCCTTTACATACAGACGCTTTCCCACAGAAAAAACGATTCCACAGAGCAGCTCTTACACTTTTACGTAGGTTTTTGACGTTCGGCCATCATATCGTGCGAAAGGGTTGCATCCGGCGTTGGAAAACCGCAATTTTTGACGTTGGACAATCATTTTACCTGAAAGGGTTGCGCCTGACCTTGTAAAATCGCAATTTTACACAAGTTTTATTTCGCGCGAAACGGTTGTGCCTGACGTTTCAAAATGGATAAAGTCGCAACTTTACACCAATTCTTGAACGTTTGCATCTGACGTTTAAAAAAAATCAGTTTTCCCACAGTTGCCGTTTGACTTTCATGCCACGCTTGCATCTGAACTTTCAAAATAACAATTTTACACCAGGTTTTGACGGTTGATTCATGCGAAGGGGCTACACCGGGTCCCACCAAATTTGCATTTTGCCACATGTTTGAATGTCCGACCTGCGCGATCTCTGCAGAAGGCTGCCCGTGCCACCACATGCTTGGGCGTTCGAAACGCACGATCTCCGCAGACGGTTGCTGCGGGCAAAGAAGTTTCGCATTTCACCACACCACATGCTTGCCCATCCGACACGCACGATCTCCGCAGAGGGTTGCTCAAGGACAAATAAGACCCGCATTTCGCCACACGTTTGGGTGTCCAACACGCCGCAGAGGGTAACGTTTCGTAAGCCACCGCCTGGCTGTCCCTGCCGGCAGGAGTTCAGATACAATTTGATCACCTGGAAGTCAGCCGAACTCCTGTGCAGCAACTCCTGTGTAACAATTTCTGTGCACATGACCTTGCAGGCAGGAGTGTCGTAGGAGTTCAAGTAGAAGTGGATCACCTGCAAGTCAACTCCTGTGTAAATGACATTTTTCAAGATTTGTAGGAGTTCCCAAGTTGATCACCTGTAGCTGATGTAGGTGATGTTGTCTATGTTGCAGATGATGAGGATGATGTTGCAAGTGATGTAAGGTTCGATTGGTTTGAAGATGTAGGTAATGTAGAGGATGCAGTGATATAGATGATGATGTAGGTCATGTGTGCGTTGCAGATGATGCATGTTATGTAGATGAGGTTGATGGAAAAGATTGTGTAGGTGATGTAGATGGTGTAGGTGAGATAGACAATGATGATGGTGATGATGATGGTGGTGGTGATGATGATGATGTAGGGAAGATGGTGCAGAAGATGTAGGTGATGTGGGTGATGTAGAGGATGTAGTGATGCAGATGATGATGATGATGGTGATGATGATGATGATGATGGTGATGTTGGTGATGATGATGATGGTGATGATGATGATGATGGTGATGATGATGATGATGATGGTGTAGATGTAGATGTAGATCTAGAGAAGATGGTGTAGAATATGGTAAAGAAGATGTAGGTGATGTAAAGGACATAAGAGATGTGGATGATGTATGTTAGGTAGATGAAGTGAAGAGTGAGGCGGATCGTTTTTTCATAAAGTGTTTGTGCTGTGATTGCACTTTGCACGCCCGACCTCTAGAGTAAGAAGGGCGGGGCAATAAACATACTTCACTCATTGCGTGTTTGGCAACTGTTTTGTTTTTCTGGCTGTTGGGGATATTCCTTGGGCTTACGAGTATTTAGTTTTAGGGATCAATGCTCGGATGAAAACCATATTACATGTCATCCCACCATCTCCAACTTCAGCAGCTCCCCAGCCTCCATCTTTTCCTTTTCCTTTCCCTTCTCCGGGTTGATGCACCGCCATGGTCACCAACAGCGGCTTGCCCTCGGGCTGAGGCTTCTCGTGCATTCCCTGGGCAAACGTTCTCTGCTGGTATTGTCGTCGCTTCGTGGCTACAAACGCCGCACTGGAGTGTTTGCTCTGAAGTTCCAATAATTCAATATGTATATATATATATATATGTATGTATGTATGTATGTATATGTTCTATGTTGGGGGTATGTTGGGCCCATGTTGGCTCCATGTTGGGCCGTGTTGGGCCCAGCTTGGGCCATGTTGTGCCTATGTTTGGGCCTATATTGGCCCTATGGCGAGGCATGTTGGGCCTATGTTGGGCCATGTTGGCCCCATGTTGGGCCTATGTTGAGCCTATGTTGGGCATACGTTGGGCCTATGTTGGGCATATGTTGGGCCTATGTTGGGCATATGTTGGGCAACTTAGCCAATATTAGGTTCCTTAGAAAACGTGGAAAGCCACATGATTCTAAAGCAATAAAGGCTCTCCAAGCTAAAACTTAATATATAGCTGTTGCACTTGCTTCTAAATCACACGTGCTAACCAAAAAAGCCTCGGCACCTTCGGTGCGGTTTACCAATGGGCTGTATGATAAGCCATACATAATATGAATATATGAAGGGTATCCTCTCATCCACTGTTACAATCAACCAACTGCTATCTTTTTAAACTGCTCATTTAAAGCCGCTTTATTTCTGTACACATACAAAATTATATGTATATATATATATGTGTGTGTGTGTATGTGTCAGTGACATACCCAATGGAAATTCTTTTGCGCGCCCTTTGTCGGATAAACACTTGCTCGTTGCCCGCGGCCGTACTTCAGAAACCAATGAAGTCCAGGCAGCACAGGACATGGCCATAGCTTCAGCGGGGCTAGCATACATGGCTAACCATGCATGTTTGTATATATGTATATCATCTTTACATGCCTAAAAATGCACAGTATAGTAAAGTACAGCCTAGTACACTAAAGTATACTCTAGCATGGAAATGGGTCATGTCTTGAGGAATGGCTAAAACCATTGCATTTCCCGTACAACATCACTTTCCCCGCATGTCTGGACATGCTATGGCGGTTCATCGACGACGGCTTTGTCACATGAAAGTCCTGTAAAGGGCCATGAAAGCATGATTTCCAACATCTTTTTCAGGAAACCTCTTTCCTGAGAAAAGAATAATGGCATGACACGCTTATGGGGGTGGGCGACTTGACCCCTTCTTGAAAATCTTCAACCAATGTAATAGGTTAGCGGGGATGGGGGATTTGACCCCTTATTGAATCTTCAACCAGTGTAATAGATTAACGGTGGTGGGGGGTTTGACCCCTACTTGATGACCTTTAATAAGTGTAATAGTTTACCGGGGGTGGAGGGGTTGATTTGCTATTGAAGGTCTTGAACAGTCAATATGCGTCAAGGTAGAGTCTGGGCGAACGGCTCTGCCTGAGCCTAGTATATAGCACTACCGTAGGCAGAGTATTACTGTAGTATATTCGTAACTAGCATTGGTATTAAAATTAGTATTACTCTTAGTGCCGGTCTTTGTATTAGTATTAGTATCAGCTTTAGCTTTAGTATGGTAAAATATAGTTTGGCAAAGAAACGTATGGTATAGTAACATATAGTAACTGTATAGTATAGTACAGTATTCGTATCGGTACTTGTACTAATATAGTAAAGTACAGTAGAAAATGTTTTTCCGCGCCTTTGTGCCACTTGGACGACTGTCAATGCGGGATTCACAAGCCATCCATGGCAATGGCAGTTTTTAACTGCGAAAATGAGGAACAACTAGTGGACGTTTGGCTTTTTAATTGCTGTTTTTCAGACGAAACAACTTCTCTATAGTCTATGTGAATGATGTTTCCACTATTCTGGTGAAGCGACCTGTATTCGTTGCTTCTCCAGCCTTGCTGGTTGCAACCCCCCGTTCGCTGTTCAATCTATCTCCATTGGACATGTTTTTACCTCACTTTATGTTGCACATACACTATCCATTCTTCTCGTTGGACATATTGCTTCCAATACAAATATGTCATACTATTCAAACATATGAACACATATGGCATATCTCCCACCTTTCTGTGGCCAAAAAACTGGACACTGCATATCCCGATTCCATCGGTCCCCATCTGCCTCAATGGCTTTTTGCGCCTGGCAGTTGCAACAGTTGCGGCGAGGGAATGCATACTGGGTAGCTTTTTGTTGTTTAACCAAGGGGACGTGGGAAGTTGACCAGCAAAGCATGGGACGAAATCTTCAAACATGGAGATGTGGTGTGATTTGATATAATACCACAAACGGCAAAAGGATGCCAAACAAAAGAGGACAGAACTGTGACAGTTGACTGCAAAAGCTGACGAACACCTACTTGGGGATGTGGTTGGGGATATTCATGGATGTAATCACGGCAAAGGAAAACATAAGATGGGATAGAACCCTATTTTCTTCCGTTAAATATTCCCCATCTTGCCAAGCGACAACCACTACAAGTGGTCGATATCCCACGAATTTTCTTGCCTCCTCGAGCTTTTTGAAGGTGATGAAAGCATATCCTCTCCCTTCGCCGGTCCTTGGAAATTCGCATTGAGTCGAATATCCTGCCGTAATCAAACAGGTCTGGCTTGGACGCCCACTACTTACACGGGCATCGGTAGATAGAAAAATCATTGAACTAAATGACGAGCTTTCCAGCAAGCCATGCTTGATTACCAGACGGTAGTTCATATGATCTTGTAAAACCAATCTATTGCAATATGAAAGGTGGGGCACTTTAACCATCAATCATTTACCAGCCAAGTTATAAGCCTTCAACTGGCTTCAACCGTCAAAACTAGGGCACGTCACCAGAATATTATACGAGTTTGTCTGAAAACCAAAACATGAGGTTCGTAATCATGGGTTTTTGGTGTACTCCATAAATAAACAAGCCCAAAACTCAGTGATCACAGTAGGATATGAGGCACATGAATCGTCCTTAATCTTGTACAGATACGACATGTGGATGGTCGGCACATATTCTCTCTATCTATTGGCCACAGCATCATCCATAATATCTCCAAAGCGGGGGACTCCGCATCCCATTAACATACTGGGATCATCCAACAATTTTGAAGGCCTCAAGTTGAGCAAGCTTTGCAACCGTATGGGGGTCTCAAAAATTGGAACACCAAATTTCTATAGTTTATCCTGGCTCATCCTCATTCTACCAATATGCGCCCATAATTTGGGGCATCTCGCCATCTTGAAACAAAACAGCCAAAACGTCCGGACATTCATGGTGATGATTCACCGTCCGGCAAACCCCCAAACTTGGCATGACATAGGCTATCTCCTGGCCTTAAGGGTTCGCTTCCTTCCAATTTCAAGTGGTCTGAACTTGTGGAATGACATTGGCTGTATATATGGCTAGATGATGCCAAATAAAGCTGACATACGAAGAATCAAAGTTTTAAATGCTTTGATTGGTGGCATCTAAGCCTCAAACAATTTCAAGTTGGCTGGTTGCTTCTCCTACTCCTAACTCCCTGGTTCCCAGTGGCCCCATTCCCAGATTCTCAAGAAACGGCCTCAGCCAAGGAACTCGAATGTTTTCACAGAGACGTCGGTGATTTTACCAAAGCCTGGACGAGACATGGCAAAATCAGAGAGAAAACACTTTGGAGCATGTCGAAACATTGTACAGTATATAGCTTGTGGTCATGCATCCCATAATGGAATCCTTGTGATGCATATCTCGATCTCACTCATGGACTAATGACCATCCCCAGCATGGGTATAAAGTCCAACTCTTGACCATTGCAAAAGTAATCGTAGACATCCTCAAGCAACTGAATTTTCAGATGAACAAATACAATATTATTCACCAACTCATAGAAACAAAATTCGCACATTGACCTGGGACCTACCCAGCCATTGCCCAAAGCAAAGTTAGATCTATGCGAAAGCTCCACCCAAAATTAATTGCTTGGATTTACGTTTTCAAGGTCCCCACAAAATGGAACAGAGAAGTATGAACCAGCAGGAATATAAAACATAGTCTTCAGCAAATCCTAGGTGAGAAAAAAAAGGATAAGTGCATGGTCCATCGTGGAGGCCAAGTCATCTAATGCCAGGAAGGGCACCGGCACCGCGCCCGTTAGACGTTGTTTTCTGGGTACTTCTGCGTCCATTTGGGCGTCTGTTCCATCACAGTCCGAAGAGCCAATCTTAGCATGTGCCACGCTGTGTGGGATGCCTTTAAGTTTTTCACATGGGTACTGGTCAAGGTTGGGTACCCCAACCCTTCATACTTCATGATTCACCTCTCTTTTTCCCCACCTGCCAGGTGAGGGTTGTTAGATTTTATCAGAGTTGTTCTTCTCCTCCTCCTCCTCCTCCCTCTCCTCCAGCTTCTCCTCCACCACCTTTTGCATCCACTCCCATGTTCACTTCCGCCTTGCCAACTCTTCGCCAAGCTCTTCGCCAAGCTCTTCGCCAAGCTCTTCGCCAACTTCCGCACGCAGTGGGCACTGCTGGACCTCAACTGCAAGGGTCTGAGCGCACTGGGCACCGCTGGACCTCAACCTGGGACCTTCCGAGCTCAGTGAGCCCCGCTGGACCTCAACCTGGGACCGTCCGAGCTCAGTGAGCACCGCTGGACCTCAACCTGGGACCCTCCGAGCTCAGTGAGCACCGCTGGACCTCAACCTGGGACCCTCCGAGCTCAGTGAGCACCGCTGGCCCTCAACGGCCAGATAGAATGCCAGAAGATATGCCAGATAGAACGCCAGATAGAATGTCAGAAAGAATGCCAGAAGATATGCCAGATAAAGTGCCAGAATGTTTGCCAGAACATATGCCAGAAGATTTGCCAGATAGAATGTCTGACTCAGAAAGAATGCCAGAAGATATGCCAGATAAAGTGCCAGAATGTTTGCCAGAACATATGCCAGAAGATTTGCCAGATAGAATGCCAGATAGAATGTCAGAAGATATGCCAGATAGAGTGCCAGAAGATATGCCAGAACATATTGCAGAAGATATGCCAGGCAGAATGCTAAAAGATATGCCAGATAGAATGCCAGAAGATATGCCAGATAAAATGCCAGATAGAATGTCAGATAGAATGCCAGAAGATTTGCCAGTAACAAAACGTATAGATGTCATGGTGGGGATAACTCGAAGTAAAGTAATTGATTTTTTTTGGGGTTGCTATACCCACATGCCCATTACCCACAACATCCCACATAAGCCCATCCCTCAGGTTTCATGGTAGTTCCTGGCCTTTGAATTGTTTCCGGAGATCTTCCTCCTTTGTATCCTGGCAACAACGCAGTGACATTGGATGATGTGGATGAGGAGGAGGGGATATGATGGGCATGAACATGTCTCTGATATTAGGCGATGGATCAAAACTTGTAAAATACCATATTTGACGGGAATAATCATGGCTATTTCTCAAATTAGCAGGGTTTTGACCTATATTATCAATTATCTGACAATATGAAGAAAGAGGGGAACATGAACACGTTGATTATGTTATCTGATTTTGATGAACATGAAGCTGATTCTGATGTCATTTTCATGTGAATGTTTGATGCAACAACATTCTGGTGACAACGCGTCGACGTTATCCTGTCTGGGGAGTTTGCCCAACTCATTTAAAACTTTTCTTGTTAATCTGATGTTTTCTTTTTTCCACATGTCCCAACGGCAAGCTGTTGACTGGTGACCCTCCAATTCCTTCCATAGGGGGGTTTTGTCAACTGCTCCCTGCATATTTTCATATCTTTTAAACTGGCATTATGTTTTATTTGTTCATCAAGGTACCTGTTCCTGCTTAGAGAAACCCTATTACCCCGATAGTTACCTGGGCTGCCAGTCAATCTTGCCGTTATCGGTTTTGTTGCCCCAAATTTCCCTTCACAGCGTGGGGCATTTTTGCTCCAACTTCGCTAGGGGATGTGGGTCCCATACAAATCATCGGCTCCGTAGCTCCTCCAAGATCTATGGCTACGCCCCAGAGATTCCGTTTCCCCTACCGCTCAGCACAACATCCCCCCGAGCAAGGCATCACCTTGGGCAAGTTTCGCACACAAATTTGTGAGCCTGTCCGAGGATCATGATCCCCGACTTGGGTGTCCACCCCAGTTGGTCAGCGGGCAATGATTGTGATTGACTATGGTTAAAACTCAAGTATATACACATATAGTCACATAAAATAAAATGAAACAGAACAATATAACATAATTTCATGTAATATAACAAACAATAAAATCATGTATCATTTTACAATACGCACTGATAGAACATATACAATATAATATCATTATAATATATAGTAGAATATCATAGAACAGAATATAACACGAAATAAGCTGATATGATCTAATATAATATATCAAAAAAGAAACAATATTATTAATATAATATAATATAGTATTATGTTCAAAAATACATGTATATATTTAGTGTCTTGAATCACATAGACTCAGGATATGCCCAGTACACAAGACTTATTGGCGACCAGGCTGCACATCCAAGACGGTGATTGGGACTTCATGTGGAGATTGATCTGGCTGCTTATGGGTACCGTGGGGTTGACCCAAACCTTTATGGCTTGTTTCGTCCGTGCTTCAGCGTTCTCAATTTCCATGCATCCAAATGTTAGTGCAATCTGTTATCACATTGCTGAAATTGTCCGAAATTTATGTGAAACCCACGTCCAGGTCGGAACCATCTTTCCAGCTGAATCATGTGAAGATGTGCAATGCACAGCTCAGGCAGCTGTTATTTTGTTTCAGGCTTAAAATCAAGGATGTCCTTCTGGGAAGAAAACAAACTGTCTGGTTTGACATACCAATTGCCTCAGTCGCTTGGGGGTGACTCAACTATTCATCAATCAACTGGTGGGGGTGAGCTTTTCTGATTAGGCAGAGATCAAGTTCAATGACGGATTGTGTCGCAAATGCTGCCCGCAACTCAGTAACGATTACTGTACCTCTTCAGATCCTTCACCTTGCTACTTTTTACGTTGTTGGCCACGTTTGCATGCTGAAGGTAGACCCAAAAATAGCTGATGCATTGATGTATAGCTACATGGTTTACCCCCGCTTTGGTTTCGACCCAAAAAGGTTGCAGTAGTCAGTGAGGATCATCATTCCAAATATGGTGGAAAATCGATGTTCCCTAAAATCAAGTCAGATTTTTCCTTTGATTTAAACAGGACATTTCGACATCAAGAAAATCAAATTCCCAAAGCGTTACAAATTCAACCTGCCCTACCTGGGGTTCATACGCATCAAACCATGAAAAAAACCGCTGGTGACTCCATCTTCACCACCTGTGCCCGCAGCCACCAAGCCGGCTGGCAGGGCCGTCTTGGAATTCGTCTTGTTGCCTGGTGTGGTCATATTGGGTGGATGTGAACTAACCGAAAACGGTCGGATTAATATGTTTAGTTCCTTCACAATAAAAAAATCAAAGTTCCATGGGTCCAGAATAGTAGCTACAACCCGTGTGCAATTCACCAGCAGCGCTTTGAAGGTTTATAGCCAAGCATTTTATGGGGATAGCTCATGCAAAATAACAACCAGTATGATACTCGGGTGTGAAAATGATTTATTTATTTCCGATAAGCGGAGATTTTTCAAGAGGGCATGCAGTTTTGAGCCATCATTTTTTTGAACAACCGGTTATCATACAAACCCATACGGCACCCATGGACCTTTGAAACCCCAGCCAAATCTGTTTGCATTTTTATTCGCAACTATAACTATATATCGCAGTGGAATTTGCGCATATAAAGACATGGTTTTAAGTATGTTTTAAAGCGGTTTTAAACTTCAATCAAACCGAGCAGATGGTTTTGAGTAGAAATATGGTGCCTCGCAACCTAAAACGTGTGTTCTAGGAAACCAACATGGGTTTCAACTAACCAAAACTGGCATCTAAATAATGACCTAACCAACCAACAACAAGAGTGATCCCCACCAAGGACATATCATTGAGAATGAAAAAAACAGGAAAATACATTTTCTTTCTTGTTCGGGATGCATTTCAGGGAGACATGTTGACCAACCTATCATGATATTCGCCAACAAAAATGGGATCAATGATTAATGAAGAAACACAAATTCAACCACTTTCAGCAGATTCATCATCCAGTTTCCGACCCATGTCTGCAGCTGATTCAGTAAAAAATGCAGGGCGCAGCTTAGGCAGCTCTTATTTTGTTTCAAGGTCTATAACCGGTTTAAAATCCAGGATATCCTTCGGGGGAAAAACACGCTGCTGTTTAATGTATACCTGGAGGTGGCTCAACTATTCATCAATTCATTGGGCGAGAACGTACCTCCGCGACGAGGCCTCGTAGTCCCTTTTTCGTGCCCCTTTAACTCTTACAAGGGTCGCAAATTAGCTGGACAGGCCTGCGACCTTCGATCCACCAAGCCTATACCGTATAACATGGCTGTTACCGTAAGAACCCCAAGTGCGAACACACTGTCTGGGGAATGTCAACATACATACAGTACCTCGCACTGCGTCAACAAGAATGACGAGAAAACCATGTGCTCTTCTGATGTACCGTGACCGTGACACTTTTCTGCGGGTCAACCGATCAAATCGCAGCGATTCGCAGCGTGCCTGTGGGCGCCTCCTTTGGTTTTTCGCTACCTGTGACAGGGCAGAATCAGGCTGTGGTCACCTCAACCCAAAAGCTGTAAAATGTGTTTTCGCACTGATTTGGATGCGAAATTAAGCACAACACTTTTTCCCCACCTGCCAGGTGAGGGTTGTTAGATTTTATGTCAGTTGCCTCCTCCTCCTCCTGCCTCGTCCTCCTCTCGTCCTCCTCTCCTCCTCCTCCTCCTCTCCTCCTCGTCCTCCTCGTCCTCCTTGTCATCCTTGTCGTCCTCTCGTTGTCCTCGTCGTCCTCGTTGTCCTCCTCGTCCTCCTGCTCAACTGCGACTCGCGATCCACAGTGTTCGCTGTCGGACCTCAACCACGACCATCCACGCCCAGTGTTCCCTGCCGGACCTCAACCACGACCATCCACGCCCAGTGTTCCCTGCCGGACCTCAACCCCGACCATCCCCGCCCAGTGTTCCCTGCCGGACCTCAACCACGACCATCCACGCCCAGTGTTCCCTGCCGGACCTCAACCGCGAGTATCCACGCCAAGTGTTCCTTGCCGGACCTCATGTAGGAAGATATGGGACAAAGAATGTGCAGAAGAAAGTTAGAAAGAATGTCAGAAAGAATGTCAGAAGATATGCCAGAAGATATGCCAGAAGATATGCCAGATAGAATGCCAGATAATATGCCAGAAGATATGCCAGATAGAATGCCAGATAGAATGCCAGAAGATTTGCCAGATAGAATGCCAGAAAAGATGCCAGAAGATATGCCAGATAGATATGTCAGAAGATATGCCAGAAGATATGCCAGAAGATATGTCAGAATATATGCCAGAAGATATGTCAGATAGAATGCCAGAAGATATGTCAGAATATATGCCAGAAGATATGCCAGATAGAATGCCAGAAGATAGTCAGAATATATGCCAGAAGATATGCCAGATAGAATGCCAGAAGATTTGCCAGATAGAATGCCAGAAGATATGCCAGAAGATATGCCAGATCATATGCCAGAAGATATGACAGATAGAATGTCAAATGTTTTTTTTAAAAAAAGGGAAGAAGTCAGAAGATAGTCAGATAGAATGCAGAAGATTGCCAGTTAAGGAAAATGTATAAAATGTCATGGTGGGGATCACACGAAGTAAAGTAATAGTAATTTCAGCGATGCCAAGATCAAGCCAAGTGAACCGAACCATCCGAACCACACCCACCTCCAGGAGCAGGAGCCGCAGGAGCCGCTTTGGCTGGACTTTTGGCTGGACTGGTACCTGGTGAGAAACTGGCCATGGGCTGCTGAATGCTTGTCGCACAGGCTGCTCCTACAGTTGGGGAATCCCAAGATTTCAAATCGGTGTTGGCTCGTTTGTTTGGAATACCCAGAAATCGCATGGTTGCAGGACTAGAACGCCATATTCTCATATATTCTCTATAATATAAAGGTCAAACCATGTTTTTTTGGACAACCTGGGGAATCCTTTTTGGGAACTTCTGCCGAAATTACATTTCAGCACAGGAATCGCCGAATTCTAAAATTTCTGCCGAAAACAGATAAAATTGCCAACAATTTTCAATTCTGCCGAAATAGGATTTTCATGGGCTGAGTCCGGGTATAATTCCGCCGAAACTGCGGGCAATTCCGCCGAAATTGCGGGCAATTCCGCCGAAATCTGCCGACATGTTTTTTGACTTTAACTGGGGCAAGCATTCAACAATCAATTCTGCCGAAATTAGTCTCCAATGATGGAATTCTGCCGAAAGCCGTTTTTAAGAGCAAAATCTGAAAATTCTGCCGAAATCCTAAATCGGCAAAAACTTCCATACATTTGGAGCCCTCCATATTTCCACTATTCTTTGCTGAAATCCTTGATGATCAAATCGCAAATCTGATAAGCATGCAACGCAGGGTGGCATTTGCCATTGTTATCAATGAATCTTTGCGGGGTCTCTATTAGTGATCACCAGCATGTTTGCAAGTTGGCTAGGTCTATGTTAGTGGTTATGTTATACATGCTGTCTTTTGTATGCCAATACAGTCCTATGTTCATGATCAAAATGGGTTGGCTTCTTGCAGCTCAACCGTGAGGGTCCATGTTACTGTTGTTTCACCGTGGTTTGTATTTTTGCAACTCCAGATTGAGGTCGTAGTTAGTGGCTATAAATTGACATGCGTCACTTTTACGCTTAAGAGGCCCGAAAGAGTTTGGTAAAACTAACCAAGACCTGGAGGGGCAAATTTGGGAACCTGGGCATCTAATATAATCATCTGATATTCATACCGGGGTCAAACACAGGACAGCAAACTGTAACCTCAGAAAAATTACTCCCCCTCCTTTTACCGTAGCGCAAAAAAAAATATTTTCCACGTTAATGAAATGGACGATTCGGAGGTTTACTTCCATGTTAGTTGCATTGGGGGGGGGTGAACTGCAAATTTGTGTTCTTTGGATCTGAGCCCTTTTTTTTTTGGCTGGTTCTTTTTGCCACGAGTTCCCCGGGAATCCTGGGCATTTTTTGATTAACGTAGAAATTTTGAATTTTTCAAGATATTTCAAGATAAAGCTGGGATTGCCTTCATTTTTAACAACCAACGATTGGAACACATAACTTACATAGAAATTTGCTACTTGAAGTAGGATGTGGGCAGTGCCATGTTAGCGAGCGCTCGGTCCTTTACTCCCCCTCCATTTACCGTACTGCATTTTTTTTTATTCCACGTTAACTAAAGTGACAATTCGGAGGTTTAGTTCCATGTTAGTTGCAATGGGGGGGGGTAAACTGCAAATTTGTGTTCTTTGGATCTGGGCCCTTTTTTTTGGCTAGTTCTTTTTGCCACGAGTTCCCCGGGAATCCTGGGCATTTGTTGATTAACGTAGAAATTTTGAATCACCAAACATGGAACGGAGTGCCATGTTAAAAAAAATGCTATTCATGGTAAAACCTTTGGTTTGGTACTAGGGTTCCCCATACTTCTCAGGAGGATTTCATTTTCCAAAAAGAATGAAAACACATGAATCCCAAACCAGGTTTTTCATATGATTTTTTCTTTATTAAACTCGTTATATAAAATGCTCGATTTGTGAACTTTTGGTGTTGAATTCAGGCTTGGACCCTTTGATGGTTGCTTTTAAGATATGGGCGACCAGCAGTTCAAGAGATGAATCACCAAACATGGAACGGAGTGCCATGTTAAAAAATCATGCTATTCATGGTAAAACCTTTGGTTTGGTACTAGGGTGCCCCATACTTCTCAGGAGGATTTCATTTCCCAAAAAGAAGGAAAAGACATGAATCCCACACCAGGTTTTTCATATGTTTTTTTTGATACTTCCATGATAAGCACCAATTTGGCATCATTGATTTCGAAAGGTTGCATCCTCAATTGCTCGGACATGACAGGGGTGAGAAGATAGATGCAAAGAAGAAAAAAACATGATGTGGCGGTCAGTCTGGGGGTTTTAGGGATCGCCCTAGAAGGATGTATTCAACATGAGGGGAGAACATGTTAACATAGAAGTTGCCAACCTGATGTTTGGACCTTCAAGTTACTTCCACGTAAGCGTTTTTAGTCTCAGTTTTCCAACTTCCATGTTGAACATGCTCCTTCAAGCTACTTCCATGTAAGTGATTTACGGTCAGTTTTTTATATTTTCTGGTCCGGGAGCCCAGTTTCACTTTTTCCCCAGGAATGGGACGTAAACGACTTCCATGTAAACCGACAGGTTTTTCCATCCTGACTTCCACGGTAAAATAAGGGGGTGTAACTACCAAAACCCAGAGAGGATCTATGCTTTGAAGTTGTTGAGTTGGGATTTGCCACCACGTGCCATGGTGGTTTGACCAAGTCCCATCTAAAAAGCGATGGACAACTATAGATATTGGAAACATGTGGGGAACCGTCGAAAAACTCATAAACATAGATATTAATATTGGATGATATTGGCTAAAATCTGATATTACACCCCAAAAAAGTGTTTCCAAGACCTAGCTGGAAATCAACACAAACATGACCTCCATCTGGAGTTGCCACAATAGAGCTCGCCCAGCAACACGCTGGTGATCCACCAATTCATGAAGCTTCCATCTCAGCTATCGAAATCTCAATGCGAAGCTAAAAACAGACAGTAACATAGTGTAATATAGATATTGGAAACACATTGGTTTGAGTTCCACTCTTGAAGCTATAGAAAACAAACAATGGTATTGGAATAGCTGACTAAGATAGACCTTAGATTGGATTCTCCAGCTTGCATGTGTCAGGAATCTGTGTTTGCAGGGTATGTTAGGGCCTGTTTTAAAGGTGCACAGTTTGGTCACTTGGCATTTTACACCATACCTTGAACACGTTGAACATCAAACATGCTGTGATGAGCTTCGTTAGAGACCCAGAATTTGGTTCTCTACATCTTGGGTAGTTTTACATAGTGTATTTCCTAGAAGAGCCATATTTAAATAGGACAATTTGGTTTTAAAGCCATCACACTTTGGGTTACCCAATTTTCAGGCAAACTCATATTGGGGCAACCAAGGGGCTTTGTTGAGCCAAATACAAAAAATCACTTTTTGTGCGTGCAGATATCTACGAACGTGTGGCTTGCAAGAAGAAACAAATGGGATCTTAAATTTGAATCAGGCCGAACGAGTGGTTCTGAGTGGAAACAACAATTTTCAAACAATCACATCTGCGTTTTTTGGAGCTCAAAATGGAGGTTCAACTGCATGTACTTTATGACCTAACCAACCAACAATACAAGTGATCCTCAACAAAGACATATCAGCATGATGATAATAGCAAGGACATATTTTTCTATCTTGTTTGGGACGCATTTCAGGGGGAACATCTTTGCCAGCCAGCAAACATGATATTCACCAGCAAAGACGAGATCCATGATGATTACAGTACGTATATGATGAGTATGGCCAAGTAAAACGCAACATTTTTTCAGCAGCACCTCCAGGAGCAGGAGCCGCAGGAGCCGCAGGAGCCGCTTTGGCTGGACTTTTGGCTGGACTGGTACCTGGTGAGAAACTGGCCATGGGCTGCTGAATGCTTGTCGCACAGGCTGCTCGTACAGGATTCCCCAACTGTATAGTCCCAAGATTTCAAATCGGTGTTGGCTCGTTTGTTTGGAATACCCAGAAATCGCATGGTTGCAGGACTAGAACGCCATATTCTCTATATAAAGGTCAAACCATGTTTTTTGGACAACCACATTTCTATCTATTTCCAAATTTTCACTAATCTTTGCTGAAATCCTTGATGATCAAATCACTTCAAAACTCCCTATTTTAGCTGGTGATTTCCACCACGATCAATTGCGTAAATCATGTTCACTCCCAAGTGTGGTTGGTTAAAACCATCATTTCGGCTGGTGATACCCGCTTGTTACTGCTTGAAGCCGCCATTTCAATCCATTTCGGCTGGGTGAAATTCCTTCCAAAGGGCATCAAAAGAACCCAGCCATCGTCTGAGGGCCTCCAGGAGCTTCCTCCGGCTCCTGCCAACATCGCTGAAGGCCAAGGGCTCAGCATGATGAAGACTGGAATTAACTGAATAACTCTCATTTTTGGAATATGTTTAGCTAGTTCCAATAGGCGATAAACATTGTTAAAATAAGAGGAAATATGAGTTACATGATGATTTTAGCCGGAAATTGCATGGATGAAAAAAGTGGAACTTCAACTCACCTCAAGGATCACTACGGGGACCCTTTTTGTTGAGCTGACTCTCCAAAAAATGCGGGCGGGCCACAATGGGAAATATTTTGTATAATGGTATCAATTGATATTAACTGGAATATACCCCTCGGTACATGAACAACTTGCTATGTACCGAATTATTGAGTTCGATGATTTACTTATCATAATGAACATTTTTCATGGCAAATTATTTGATTCCCGGACGGTAACAAAACAGATGACCAACTTGTTGGGACAAAATCAACAAAAACAACAGGGACAGGACCGCCTTCATGGCGGGTACAATGCTTTGGCAAACAAAAAGTAGACACATTCCCGCGTGAAAATTGGCACGGAACTTAAATTGGTCTTGGAGAAAGGATAAATTGTGTGTGTGTGTCTTGATAACTTGACAGGTTCACATTTCATCTCAAATTTCCAGGCTGTATGAGTCAATGTTCGAGACCCAAACTTGGGTCTCAAGGGTTAGACTGGCTGGTCATTTGTAGCATTCATTCAGCATACAAGTTGGATGGTTTTCATCTTCAATTTCCAAACATCCCCAAACCTGCCAGCCATCTACTCATGTCATATTTGTCGGTGACGTCCCATTTCGTTCCTCGTGCACAAATGTTTGCCTCACTTGTGCTTTCCAGTCCTGAAAGGGCAACCAAACGGAAACATATCACTCCCCCGCCCTCAGTCCTGTGATTGGCTTGCACCCATGATGTCCCCCGCAGCGACCACACGCGCTCCCCGCCTGTGCGGGTGAGCCCCGCAACTTGGGGAGTTCGACCTCCAAGTTCAAGCGAAGGTCCCCTAACACAATTTTGTCAGTTCTGCCGGTGAGGTTGAGCACTGAGGCTGCGAAGTGTGATAAGTATGTGCAATTGTGGGAAGAACCCATGGGTGCTTCTCGGCAATTGTTTTATGTGTGGATGCGCGTGTTCCCTCCGCATGGGTAAGCAAGTTACCGACCCGACAAACCGGTTGGTATATACACATATTGACAATATCTCGTAGATGTTGTACTGTAAAATACAAATATCCATCTATAAACGCATTATCTGTGGCAAAATATGACAAGAATGTGTGCATTTTTTGTATGTGTGCATGTTTTTCCGATGTGCAAGAATTTCCGATGTCTAAACTTCAAACTACCAAAAAACACTCTAGGTATAGGTGTTTGAACATTTACATTGAAAATAAATCACGACCATTGAACATAAATAAAAAAAATACCTAGTTAGATAAGTAGATGTTATAAACATATAAATATGTACATTTATGTATATTTAAATATATTTAAATAAATAAATAAATAAATATATATATATATTACAAAAATCGACAATATTGAAACCCCCAAAAAAATACTGCACTGGACTCTAGACGACTGTGTGGCCCGAAAGGAAAGCAGCAGATATCAGGAGACAAACACCACAATAAATATGAGTCACACACGGGAAAGGTTCCTCCCCAAAACTTTCGGCCCGAAACGCATATTCTCGTATTTAGGATAAAACGTGAAAACTGATGGTGACGACGATGATGTTGCTGATGACGATGACGAAAACGGTGGCGATGATAATGATGGCAATGGTGATGCTGATCATTATGACGATGACGACGACGATGGCGATGATGCCGATAGTGATGATGCTGATGATGATGATGATGATGCTGATGATGGTGACAATGACGATGACGATGTTGATGGCGATGAGCATGACGATGATGATGACAACGTCCTTCGTGCAAAGAAACATGATGGTGCACATTGAAACAAATTTGGTCATGTACGACAGCTTCCATGTCTTGACACATTCGACACAGGCCGATGCAAGTTCACTTCACAAAAATCGCGTTCGCATGTCGCCCGCAGTTTTGTGTGAACACGACCCATGGATTGAAAGTGGATATGGCCAGGTGGACCACGCAGCTGTTAAGCAACGTCCGGTTTCAAAGCAATGGCAATCACACAGGAGCGCCCTACTCTTTGTAACGCGAAGAAAGTAGCAACGTCAACAAGCAAGCAACAAGGTAATAGGAACAGTCATGCTTACCTAGTTCTGCCAACTCTCACCTATGTGTCCAGCAACGCAAAACTACAGGACCACGGGGAAGATCGCAGCCAGAAGGTTCAAGCACATTCCTTATGCCAGCAAATGCGGTCAGCAACTTTACACATAAGGTGGGATTCTGGGGGAGGCGGTCACCATTGTATGTATATATGCTTCTATGCATGCATGCATGCATGCATGCATGTATGTATATGTATCTGTATATGTGTATGTGAATGTAAATGTATATGTACATGTGTATATGTATATGAATATGTGTAAATGTACCAAAATTGATCCTGGATATATTTTGTGTAATATGTACGCCTAGGGGTTATACCCTTTTTCGAGAATAAACATTTATTCCAAAAAATATTTGGTTCCAAGAAATTTACCCGAAATAAATTTAGATATAATCCCTGTATACACCATATACGAGAATATATATATATTTTTTCAATAATTTCTTATCCATATTCCATTTTTTTTATTATATTTCATACTAAAATAATCTTGGAAAATCTAGAAAATAATAAAATTTTATTAAAGGGAAATTTAGATTTCATAATAATTGCCAACAGTACCTTTTCTTTTGGTATATAAATTATCAATTACATCTATTCCTGTTCCAAAATAAAAGTATTTTTTTAAGGAAATTCCAAAATTAATATCAATTTGGACCAACAATTCTATTTGTAAAAATTAATTATTATTTTCCAAAAAATATTACTAAATCGTGGAATACGATAACACCCTGGAGTACGATAATTATCCGATATATAAAATTATATTTTTAAAAAAAATCATGGATATTACCAGCACGTTCATAGGGGTGCCTAATGAATTTTAAAAATTGAGATTCTTAAGGGGTGCCTAATGGACACCCCTTAGCGTTCATGGAGATGGCACACCAGAAAATGATGAGTTCCAACACAAAATCTTCCAATCCCACCCGCGTGGCATCTGTGGTGCACCCGATTTCATGTTTGGCGAGAAGAAATGCATGCGTTTCTTTTCGCATCGGATGTAAAATGTTCCCAAATTTCAAGAAAACTAGTCAAAATCGACACGAAATGACACGCGCAGGGGTTGTTCAAAAAGCACCCGACACGTTTCTAAGGGGTGCTTATTAGACACCCGTTTGCCTAAGGGGTGCTTATTGGACACCCCCTACCGACCGACACGACACGGCAGTGACACGCAATGACACGCATGTTCTTCTTGATTTCTTAAAAAAAAATCGTGACCACTTATGACCGACACGACACGGCAATGACACGAAATGACACGCATTTCTGGAAGCAAACGTGGGGAAATCGAAGAAAAATGCACATATTACTATATGAATACCTCATTATTTGATAGTTTGGAATTTGGAACCTTAAAAATTAAAGGGTGCCTAATGGTTATCCCCCTTAAGGGGTGCCTAATTGAGACCCGTTTGTACATCCTGATACATAATTATTTAATATTATTTAGGATCATTTAGATAGACATTTTGTGGGCCGTGAGATGACGTGAGCCCGATAACGGAAAATTTATTGTCAAATATTGAGAACCTGTGCATTTCGATGCAAAATATAGGGGTATTGTCAAGATAGATCGAGGTGGCTAAAAGCAACTACTGTACTCTAACTCCATAAATTACTATGAGATCCTGATCCTCCAAACCAGCTGGTTTACAGTGAATTTGCATGTTTGTTTCCCCCAAAGTACATAGTCAATGGCCGGGTTTTGCAGGTTCGATTAGTGAACATTCTTCATTTTTGTTGGCTAACTTGGTCGTCGACAGAATTCTGGACATGGTCAGTGGGTCATAAGTCATAAGGGTTACCATAAATTATGCACTGTAGCCATGGCAAAAAGAATTATGGAAATGGTCCAATTCCAAGAAGCACCCTCACATGAAAAAAACAATATATATATATATATGGAAATTTACCTGCAGCTCGCCACGCCCCATCGCAAAAGGCTCCGGAGAAGCGACAAGAGAGATTTTAGATTTCTGCATTTTTATGAGTAAAATAGAATTATGGAAATATACGGCCCGACGCAACGCAGATTTTTACCGACCCATGCCGAACCTTTTTTCCATTTCCATAATTCTGTCGATGACTGTACTACACTGCGTCCGAGTATTCCGTTCCTCTGACGCACCAGCGAAGATGCGAGGCATGCCTTGTTTGGAACATGCACAAGAAGTTGTTGTTTAGTCTTCGCAATTTCAGTTCACAGACTTAAGACCAAGAGTTTGCGCTACTGTCTTGAATTGATCATATTTGTGCATCAAGTTACGTCCAATAAAAAGAAACCTTTTGAAGCAGGTCTCCTCAGGTCATCTATGGGCTGATTCTTTGCTGCATCAGCGCCTCCCAACCGCTCGTAACGTCCAATCGTATCAAGCAGAATGCTTGGTGGTTTCATGTTACTGTCTTGGTTCATCAAAGGTGAATCAATAGTTCATCATGTAAAATCCAAAGAACAACTACGAACAACTAACTTCTACCCGATGGGATTTGATTTACAATCGTTAGATTCTACCAACTTTGGATATA
>CAMXCT020001239.1:77500-91320 GCA_947184155.2 Cladocopium goreaui | reverse complement strand
GTAAAAGTGTTTGTGTGTAAAAGCTTCTGCGTGTAAAAGCTTCTGAGTGTAAAAGCCTCTGTGTGTAAAAGCGTCTGTGTGTAAAAGCGTCTGTGTGTAAAAGCGTCTGTGTGTAAAAGCGTCTGTGTGTAAAGTAAAAGCGTCTGTGTGTAAAAGTGTCTGTGTGTAAAAGCATCTGTGTAAAAACGTATGTGTGTAAAAACTTCTGTCTGTAAAAGCGTCTGTGTGTGTAAAAGCTTTGTGTGTAAAAGTGTCTGTGTAAAAGCGTCTTTGTGTAAAAGCTTCTGTGTGTAAAAGCTTCTGTGTGTAAAAGCTTTTGTGTGTACAAGCGTCTGTGCGTAAAAGGGTCTGTGTGTGAAAGTGTCTGTCTGTAAAAGCTTCTGTGTGTGAAAGCTTTTGTGTGTACAAGCGTCTGTGCGTAAAAGGGTCTGTGCGTGTTTGCGGTGCAAACTATTGTGTTGCACTTCTGCTATTTTGTCTTAATACTCCTCTTCTCGACTGCCTATAACACATCTTTAATATATTGTTTCTAATATGGTGTCTCCATACTAACAAGAGAAGACCTGCTCCTCTACGCTCTCGGGCCATCCGTCGTCTAGTTTAAACAATCTTGTACATTTTTCAGCTGTTGCCATGCCAGTGCACCGTAGACTGTGGAATATGAAAGAAGGTGGCGTGCTAAGTGTGGAGTGTGGAGTGTAGAGTCTGGAGTGTAAAGTATGGAGTGTGGAGTGTAAAGTGTGGAGTGTAGAGCGTGAAGTGTGGAGAGTAAAGTGTAGAGTGTGTAAAGTGTAGAGTGTGGAGTGTAGAGTGTGGAGTTTAGAGTGTGGAGCGTGTAAAGTGTAGAGTGTGGACCGGGTAAAGTGTAGAGTGTGGAGTGTAAAGTGTCCAGTGTGGAGTGTAGAGAGTGAAGTGTAAAGTGTGGAGTGTAGAGTGTGAAGTGTGGAGAGTAAAGTGTAGAGTATGTAAAGTGTAGAGTGTGGAGTGTAGAGTGTACAGTGTGGAGTGTAGAGTGTGAAGTGTGGAGTGTAAAGTGTGGAGTGTGGAGTGTAAAGTGTGGGGTGTAGAGTGTAAAGTGTAAAGTGTAGAGTGTAAAGTGTAGAGTGTAAAGTGTAGTTTGGAGTGTGGAGTGTAAAGTGTAGGGTGTGGAGTGTGGAGTGGAAAGTGTAGAGTGTGGAGTGTAGAGTGTGGAGTGTAGAGTGTAAAGTGTAAAGTGTAGAGTGTAAAGTGTGGAGTGAAAAGTGTAAAGTGTGGAGTGTAGAGTGTGGAGTGTAGAGTGTGGAGTGTAGAGTGTGCAGTGTAAAGTGTAGAGTGTAAAGTGTAGAGTGTAAAATGTAGAGTGGAAAGTGTGGAATTTAAAGTGTGGAGTGTAAAGTGTGGAGTGTAAAGTGTGGAGTGTGGAGTGTAAAGTGTGGGGTGTAGAGTGTAAAGTGTAAAGTGTAGAGTGTAAAGTGTGGAGTGAAAAGTGTAAAGTGTAGAGTGCGGAGTGTGGAGTGTAAAGTGTAAAGTGTAAAGTGTAGAGTGTAAAGTTTGGAGTGTGAAGTGTAGTGTGGAGTGTGAAATGTAAAGTGTAGGGTGTGGAGTGGGGGGGAAGTGTAGAGTGTGGAGTGTAGAGTGTAAAGTGTGGAGTCTAAAGTGCAGAGTGTGGAGTGTAGAGTGTAAAGTGTAAAGTGTAGAGTGTTGAGTGTGGAGTGTAGAGTGTGGAGTGTGGAGTGTAGAGTGTGGAGTGTAAAGTGTAGAGTGTGGAGTGTAAAGTGTGGAGTGCAAAGTGTAGTGTGGGGAGTGTGGAGTGTAAAGTGCAGAGTGTAAAGTGTAGAGTGTGGAGTGTAGAGTGTGGAGTGTGGAGTGCACAGTGTAGAGTGTAAAGTGTGGAGTGTGAAGTGTGGAGTGTAAAGTGTAGGGTGTAAAGTGTAGAGTGTCAGTGTAGAGTGTAAAGTGTAAAGTGTGGAATGTAAAGTGTGGAGTGTAAAGTGTAGAGTGTGGAGTGTAGAGTGTAAAGTGTGGAATGTAAAGAGTGGAGTGTGAAGTGTAAAGGGAGGAGTGTGGAGTGTGGAGTTTAGAGTGTGGGATGTGGAGTGTGGAGTGCTGCGCCTGCCACGCAAAATGACGACAGACAGAGATCTCCAAAATGCTGCGAATGCCACGAAAACTGCACTTCATCTTGTGAAAACGACGCAGAAGTATTGCGCCTGTCATATAAAACGACCTTCGACACGTTATCAAACAGGTTGTCAAAGAGTGCCGCGCCTGCCACGCAAAACGACATGACAACCTGCTTGGAAACCTTCGAAAAGGAGAGGTTTTGCAGCTTACCCCATATAGACACGGCGAGGCCACAGGAAAACCAGAGACTCGAGACGAGACACAACGAGCATTTAGTGCGAGACTTCCTCCAATTTTGACACTTTGTAGCTTCAAAACCGATGTTTTTCTACGAGTTTCCTTAGAACCTGAAAATTTGCAACCTCAAAATCGATGTTTCGTGCGAGGCTTCCGTCAATTTTCATCACATCTCACAAAACGCCTTGCATGCCACGGAATTTGCACCTTGTCGCCTTTTGACGCAGCCCTGACAATGCGATTCGCAAAAAACACGCAACACGCCACGTCTAAAGTGCTGCGCCTGCCACGCAAAATGACGATGGGCACGTCCAAAGTGCTGCGCCTACAACGAAAACTGCAACGCATCTTCTGAAAACGTCGCAAAAGTATTGCGCCTGACACACACACACACAACGACTTTCGACACATTACGAAACACGTTAATGTCACGAAGCGCCACGCCTGCCACGCGAAACGCAGCTACGCGACGCTGGAAACATCCAAAAGTGACCCCTTTTGCAGAACTTGCCATAGGCACGGCCATGCGGCCCCCACGCGAACGGTTGCGGACGGTTGCGAATGGTTGCGGACGGTTGCGGACGGTTGCGGACGTAAACGCAACGTCGAGCGCCAGACCCCCAGAGTGAAACGGGAACCCTTGCTACGCATTCGGGAAAAATGTAAGCCAATTCCAGTGTTTATCATCATTTTACCAATCGATAAAATATCAATGTCAATGCCGCCAATAGATTTGGGACGTATCACCCATTTTCAAAAAAATCCAGGGGCATCCAAGATCCGACCGAAGACAAACCGGACCATCTTCACAGGAAGTTCCCCTTCCGGTACACCGGAGATCCACATGTTTTTTGATATAGACACACAACTAATGATTTTCAGGCTATATGCGTACTAATTGTATCCCATAAAATTTTGATGTACTTCATATAAACATAAATCACATGTATATCTGTAATAACAATTAATTACGCGTGCATAATTTTTTGAGTACTTGTATCTATTTATACATGTTGTTGGATACTCACCATGGTTGCTTCATGTCGTTCACCCGTGTCCCGTGTTGAATCCCCTTGCTGCAGCAGCCTAGTCATCTGCAATCTTCACCACCTGGTCCAGGAGTGGACAAAGGAGCACAGTCAAGGTGCCAAAATCCACGGTTTAGCAAACTTATGTTTTTTAGTATGTGTAAAAACCATGTGTAATCATATGATCATATGTATATGTATGTGTATTTATATAAATATATATACATGTAAATATGCACCGAAAAAATATTTGGTGCACCGCGTCCATAATAAAATCCACGCGGTATTCCTACCTTGTTCTCCATTCCCGTTCTGTCTTTTTGGGCCTCACCCTTCTCGTGTGTGTTTGTAATTCTCGCTTTGCAACCTTATGTAAATATGAGGCTTTCCTCAAACCGGGGTACGCCCCAAGACTACGCTTCACTTCACTGAAGAAAAGCCGTCACTGGTATATAGCATAAATATTACATATACTTACATATACCAAGAGATATTTTTTGTTCTATCTATCTATCTATCTATCTGATCTGATCTAATCTATCCTATCTATCTATCCGTCTATCTATCTATCTATCTGTCTGTCTGTCTGTCTGTCTGTCTGTCTCTCTATCTATCCCATCCATCCATCCATCCATCCATCCATCCATCCATCCATGTATACATCTTGAATACCCCACAAAGGCTGTCTAAAATGAACGATCCAATACTAAACCACGGTTTCTAGGGGGGCACCTCAGGGATGGTTATGGGGTAAAACGCATAAAGTTAGTCTTCCGGCAGACATGAACTCATTGGCAATTTGGCACAAACCCCTGCACTGATCATCCACATCTAGTCATACCCAAATCTCACCCTGCGGTTTTCTCTGCAGCTGGGAAATTCACAATTGCGCTCGTTTCCTCATAATTTACTGCAATACAGATCCATTTCAAAAGGATTTTCTAAATATTTCCAGGAATAGTTTATCTTGGAAAGAGACCCCAAGCAGTGTTGCAAGGAACATGGAGAAGAAATACCAAATTACTTGACTTCGTGTGATCCCCACCATGACATTTATACATTTTCTTACTGGCAAATCTTCTGGCATTCTATCTGACATATCTTCTGACATTCTATTTGACATTCTATCTGGCATATCTTCTGGCATATGATCTGGCATATCTTCTGGAATATCTTCTGGCATTCTATCTGGCAAATCTTCTGGCATTCTATCTGGCATATCTTTTGGCACTCTATCTGACATATCTTCTGGCATTCTATCTGGCATATCTTCTGGCATATATTCTGACATATCTTCTGGCATTCTATCTGACATATCTTCTGGCATATATTCTGACATATCTTCTGGCATATCTTCTGGCATATCTTCTGGCATATCTTCTGGCATATCTATCTGGCATCTCTTCTGGCATATTTTCTGGCATTCTATCTGGCAAATCTTCTGGCATTCTATCTGGCATTCTATCTGGCATATCTTCTGGCATATTATCTGGCATTCTATCTGGCATATCTTCTGGCATATCTTCTGGCATATCTTCTGACATTCTTTCTGACATTCTTTCTAATTTTCTTCTGCACATTCTTTGTCCCATATCTTCCTACATGAGGTCCGGCAGGGAACACTTGGCGTGGATACTCGCGGTTGAGGTCCGGCAGGGAACACTGGGCGTGGATGGTCGTGGTTGAGGTCCGGCAGGGAACACTGGGCGAGGATGGTCGTGGTTGAGGTCCGGCAGGGAACATTGGGCGTGGATGGTCGTGGTTGAGGTCCGGCAGGGAACATTGGGCGTGGATGGTCGTGGTTGAGGTCCGGCAGGGAACACTGGGCGTGGATGGTCGTGGTTGAGGTCCGGCAGAGAACACTGTGGATCGCGGGTCGCAGTTGAGCAAGGACGACGAGGACGATGAGGACGACGAGGAGGACGAGGAGGAGGAGGAGAGGAGGACGAGGCAGGAGGAGGCGGAGGAGGAGGAGGAGAAGGAGGAGGAGGAGGCAACTGACATAAAATCTAACAACCCTCACCTGGCAGGTGGGGAATTAGATTCTACAAGTTCCCTTTGTCAAGATCTCTGTAGAATATCATGTGCAAGATCCCCTTGACAGGATCTTAGAAGCTGCTGTGCGAGGTTCCTTTGTACGGCCATCTTTACAAGGTGTCTACAGGAGATTCTCTACAGGAGATCTCTGTAAGAGACATCAAAGTAAGATCTCTGTTCAAACCATCTATAAAAAAAACTCTGAGCCCCTGCTTTCTTCACCAGGTCTCTGCACAAGATCTCTGTAAAAGGTCCCTTGGCAAGATCTCTGCACAGCTCTATAAAAACATCTCCCGGCAAGATCTGTGCGAGGGACCTCTTGGGAAGATCTTTATAAAAGGTCTCTTGGCAAGATCTTTTGGAGAGATCTCTGTACAAGCTCTCTACCAGAGCTCTCTTGGCAAGATCTATGTAAGAGACCTCTTGGCAAGAGCTCAACAGATCTATGCAATGTCTCCGTACAAGATCTCTATAAGCGGTCCCTTGGCAAGATACGTTTCAGAGATCCCTGCACAAGCTCTCTATAAGAGCACTCTTGGCAAGATCTCTGTAAGAGACCTCTTGGCAAGAGCTCAGCAGATCTCTATGCAATGTCTCTGTACAAGATCTCTACAAGAGGTCGCCGCGCGAAGATCTCTGCGCAAGCTCTCTATAAAAGACCTCCTTGTCAAAATCTCTGCGCAAGATCTCCTTGATTATCAAAACGAGCACTGCGGCACAACAAGTGCCGAGAAGGTTGCGCGAGGGATCTCAAAATTCGCACCGTGCCACAGCGAGAGTCATCCGGCACGCACAAAGTGACAAGAGGGTTGTGCGAGAGGTCTCCGGGCCACGGTTTCATCCGAGACTTTCTGTCAAAAACGCAAGATGAAGGGGCGTTTGTGTTGTAAAGGTCACCAAATTTGCCGGACACGGATGACACCACCTGGAATAAACACCCGGCCTTCTCCGCCATGTTCATTGGGAAGGATATACCATTTGTAGATCATTTTTAACAACATCGCATTTTTATGGGTGATTTTTTATACCATTTTTAAATGGTAAACTATCATGGATTAAAGAAACATCGATCCGGAAAGCTCTGTTTTTTTGGAGAAAGAGGGGTCGAATCCGCTTTTTCGGGCGAAAAAAAAGCTGTATCTGCATAGACCTCGGGTGTCAATGGCCTGTAATTTCTATTGGTTGACATGTTTTATACATTTTCCCATCAAAGTCAAAGATGCTGTCACTACGGCAAAGTGCAGACTGTTTGGGGCACGCTTTTAGGCCTTGGAAGCCCGTGGATGGCCCTTCTGGCTGAGCTCCACAGTGAAATTCACCTGCAGGGACGGGACCCAACTGGGGATCTAGCCTCCAGTAAGTTCACCTACTTGGAGGGTCATCATGGGTCATCGTGGGCTTATCCCATACATGCATATATCTATATATTATACACATATAATAATAAATATATATATATATAATGTGTATATATATATATATATGTATGTATATATAATTATATATACACGTGTGATTATATGTACAAATAAGTTATCATCCCAGTTACCAAGCAGTTGCTAAGGGGGTGATCCTCCAAGTAGCTAGAAATAAAACCATTTATGTCCATGATGATCCCATATACCTGGCTGATTTGGAAAATTCGCGAAGCTGAAAGTAGCTAAAACTTGCGACCGTTTGGGGATGATTCCTCTTATACGTGAGGTCACTATAATTTGTCCCGATACACGTTCCAAAAGGTTGAGATGTTTAGCCATTTTGAGGTACATAACCTGGAATCCGCAAAAAAAACACGATAACATCCAACCAACTGAGATTATACGAGTACGATTTTAACGTGAATAACACGAATAAGAGTATCAATCCAAAAATGAGGAAGGGGAGTAATCGCTGGACTGCTGCTTTCAAACCGCCGCCAAAGTATGCCCATCATTGGGGATTCGTCCAGACTTTTTCAACCGGACAAGAGAACACATGTCTGAAGCTACCAACCTTAGTTCGACATGAATCCAATGAAAATGTAGTAAGAACACAGATGTGGATACGATTGCAAAGTGGGGTATAGGACTGAAGAACGAATGCGGAGAGCAAAACTAGCCCGCTCTCAGTCAGTTTCTTCCAAAAAAGATGCAAAGGGTTGTGACCTCAAGTACTGAACCCCACTACATGGTGTCATTGCCTGTAAGAGGCCGTGTCGGTGATGACACCAGACAATCACAGGATGATGGTGGACATGTCCGAAACTGCAGTAATTTGCACATGTTTATTTTTCTTCAGTAAATTCATGATTTAAATTCCCCGGAAAGGTCGCCTCAATTGGAAAACCTAGTGTTTACCACAACGAAACTGTAATTTTGAGTCCGGAGAGCTTCGTGGAAAAGTTCCTTTTTTTGGGTTTCAAACACAAAGTTGTCCGAGTTTGTCGAGGACATTGCCTGTCACGCCAGAAAGGTATTTGCACATAATATGACATATGCGTGGAAGTGCAAGACAACGTCCAGCAGTGTAGCATGACGTATGTGTGGAAGTGCAAGACAACGTCCAGCAGCGTAGCATGACGTATGTGTGGAAGTGCAAGAGGACGTCCAGCAGCGTAGCATGACGTATGTGTGGAAATGCGAGAGAACGTCCAGCAGCGTAGCATGACTTATGTGTGTGGAAGTGCAAGAGAACGTCCAGCAGCATGACGTATTAGTATGTGTGGAAATGCAAGATGTGCAAGAGGACGTACCATGTGGTTGAAGCCGAAAAGAACGTTATATTACACCCCCACACCCCCCAAACCCAAAATATCAACACGGGCATTGCCTTTTACTGGCTTTGACACCACAAACATAGGTACATGGGACATATGCTGTGAGAATGTAACTCCACAAACCTTGTCTGGGCGTGCCAAAGTAGAAAAAATATGAATGCAAAAATAAACACTAGAACATGTGAATTGACCAAATTTCCATAAGTTGCTTGATTCTCGCCATTTTGCTGGTGCTAGTCATAGTCAGATTTTTTCAGTGGAATATCCCTATCTTTCAAGTATCATGCGCTGAAGACGCTGCTGCATCACCCGCTGAATGATGACCCATGAGGTGACTGCAAACACTGGTCCTTATGACTCAGGTATACTAGGTAACAATAGAGGTATGATGAAACCTACAACACCGTTTGAGGTTCATCATATCAACAATATCGCAAAAACAGTCATAATCCACCCTTTTTCTGGTTGGATCCTTTCTTTGCTGGGTATATGTCCAAAACTCCTTTCGTACGATATGGCCCGGGTCAAAATGCAGTCATCGGGTCGCAACCCCAGTCTTGCGACTAAAATTGTCTCTTCATCAACTTCGTCAGTTCCAGGATCGATAGACATTTTGAGTGCCCCATCTCAGATTTACTACTGCCAGGAAATCTCAGAAGTAAAGTCAGTTCTTTCACTATTTCACATGTGAAACAATTCCCCTGAACATCCCCAGCCCGCGTCACATTGTCAAGTGGAACTTGGTACCCTGGCACTCAGTAAGTTTCTCTTCATCAATGTTCACAGGATGCTCGTCATCTTGACATGTTCACCAACGACCGTGTTGTTTACTGTGTCGGCCCAAATCATCTTGTATCCGAATCTACTGTATCCACGCTTTATAGTGATGGGTTTGCAACTACCTCATCCTAGTTGACAGGTTTGTAGGTTGGGGGGTCAGAAAGAGCAAAGCTGGCAATGGATCAAAAATCATTCAAATCCATATTCCCATGCAATCATCTTTACTATGGGGATGTTCCTTTGGGTATAAGTTCGTCACTGTTCCAAGTTATCTTCAACCTTTTTCCATCATTCCATGGGAAAAAAAAGAAATTCGCCCCCCGGGGCCTTGAAGTCAACCATCCCTCCCACCGTTTGTCACTACCGCACCTTGGAATTCACCTGGACATCAGGCAACAACGTGGCGTCTACGAAGACGTCCCGCGAATAGAGAGCCTTTGTCTCACTACCTCAGCCGAGGCAGATCATCCAAATAGCTTCGGGGTATACCATTTGCAATTATTGATGGATATTGAACCATGTCTTTACTGTCTATTAAATATATATATATAAATAGTATAGTTCATATTTCGAATATAATTGGATAGTTATACATATTTATACTAGAGTACATATTTCTTCATGTTTCTACATATTTCTTGATATTTCACAATATTTCTACATATTTGTACCATCAACAAAAATGAAAGGGATAAAAGGGGTCATTCAAAAACACGAGGTTATCAAAGTTGAATGATGTTGAATGGGGTCAAATTTGACACAGTATGACCAGTTTATAGCTGGCAGGGAAAACCGGTTCCGTCTATCGGAAAATATCTCATTATGTAAAATGTAAAGTCTGTCAATAGATTCAATAGACAAAATCAGTCTTGAAGAGCGCACTTGTGAAGGGCTAATATGCTACTCAAATTGTTGAAATGTTTCCACAAATCAGAGCACCAACAAACTTCTGATGATGCCAAGGAACTTATGGCCGGTGTCCAAAAAGTGGAAAGAATAGGATCATGATGCCAAACCATCGGATTTTGAAATAGGCAATGTGTGTGGGACAAGGCCATTATGTGGATGGATCACAATTCTCGGGCTCCCGAAATGAATCGTGGCATATAAAAATAAATGCCCCAATGAAGTGACCCATGCCCGTGTAGAGCGATTCTGGCAAAACATATAGAGATGATGGTACCGTCATTCAATTTCTTTGGATTCAAGTTTATGGCTTTTTGATCTCGACTGTATTCTATGTGTCGTTTAACAGTTTCAATTCTGCGGGTGCCACGCGGGGTAAATATTTGAAATTATGTGAAACTTCATATTCTGTAGTCGGAGGTGAGTATGTACATACGCAAAACAGTTGATCTCATGATACCATCATGATACCATATGGACCTTTACAACACATATCAAAGTAAATGCCCATATGTATGAACGTATGTGAGTATGTATACATTGTGTCTGCCACAAACTGCGGAATTTCTGTTGTGGGTGTGTCCAAGTGTCCGGTTCGTTTTCCGTCAATAGCAATTCCTGCACGAACACTTTCAAGATGAACTGAGTCTTGTCAAATCTCGCAAAAAAGGTATGAAGGGAGGTCGTGTTTTTGTTATATCACTCTTTGGTTCCCCAACGGAAATACATATCACATGGGTGGATGGTTAGGGTTCTCTCCCAGCCATGACCCAAATCTACTGGTTACGAACCTCTGCTTGCATGGCTGATGTCGCACTGATATTCTCAGTTGTTAGTGGTTCATCAAACTCCATCAATTTTCTACATACAAGTACCTTTGCTGGGTATTCCCCCTATTCTCTTGCTGTTCGAATCTGTTTGAATACACCATTTCTTTTCCCATAGAAAAAACACTTCAAGGAAAGCTTTCAAAAAACCTATCGATAGATGACTTGCTGGTGGTTGGCAGTTGTTGCAGTTATAACCCAATTAACAACTAGAAATGGAATTAACATTATAATATATATATAACTAAGGTTATGTAATGTTATCGATCATGATTAAACACAAAGAAATTGTTCATTGGGCAAATTTGGTCCAAGGTGCAGGCGATGAAACCGTAGCCGTTTTTATTGCTGATCGATTTCCTGAGATGATACGTTTTCTCAGAAGAACCCAAGGAAAATTGGGTACATCAATGGATAATGGGATTTTAGATGGGGTATAAAATATATATACATATATAATGAGGTTATAATGAAGATATGACTTGTGCGACTTTCACATCCAAAGAGATTGAGATTACGATGAATTTGGGGATGTGATTTTCTGGATTTTATCAGGTATTTGCTTGGGATTCACCAACCAAAATTAGGGATTTGACCCATGAAGCATGGATGTGGCTCTGCCTGAGAAAAAAAACCGAATCAAACATCGTTTTCGTGTTTTCCCATGTTTTCCCAATATCCAATTTACTTTGCAATAAATTTGTGTACACATACACTTTTCCTCAAACAGTGTGTCCACACTGAGGGGTTCTTACGGTAGATGTATAAGGTGTAAGAGACCAGGGTTAGATCAGGGTGCTCCATCTGGCCCCCGGCTTTTGAACTGCAAATTTTCGCACACAAGTTCCCTTGTGAGATGTTCACGGGCACTTCGACTCCGCAGGCTCGCGCAAAACGGTTGTCCCGTTTTGCTCCTTTCCGAAGGTCGTTTTACTAGCATGCCGTGCTCGTTTTTTTTGAGCTCTGTCCATCTTGCGTGGCGTGTGGGACATCCGGGACATTTTGAAGTCTAAAACGTTGCGTTGCGTGACAGGTGCAAGACATCCGACACTTTTTCATCCGTGTGGCTGAAACTGTCGTCGTCAGCATTTTTGATTTTTGGACATGATGATGATTCCGTGTGGCAGGTGAAGCACTTCGGACGCCTCAGGCTCATTCCTCGAGGCAGGCACAGTACTTTGTAGACCTCGATTCAGAAGTGGCTGTCGTTTTTTCCGGATCACTCTCGTTGTGGCGCAGTGCGAATTTTGAGATCGCTCGCGCAACCCTCTCGTGACTTTGTGCATCAGATCGCTATCGACTTCTTTTTTCAGCCAATAGCAACCAAAAAATACCAAGACTACTACAGTGTTATACTTACTAGACATTGGGATCTTAGAATTACCCCGTATGTACGGATGGAGCTTGAAACATCATTGACGCCACAAGCCAGCCCATTGTAAGTGGCCCCCCCGAATTTGTTTCAGATGCTTGAAGTGTTTTAAGTTTACTTACCTTCAATTTCTGTTTCTAAGTGCATATCCTTGAGCCCCCCGTCGTGTTGATACCTAAGTGAAGCAACCCTGGAAAATCGACAAGGTTCAATTTATCACTGTTTGAGGATTGCATTTTGCTAACATCTGCATCTTCTTGGGTCTGTTGCAAAAAATGTGTATCCCTCCAGAACGCCCATTGTTCCGCAGGGTTTCACGCCAAGTTTCACTTGACCTGTGTACACCTTGTCAGACGAGGGTGCCGCACCAGCTGCAGGTGCCGCACTTTCCCCGAGAAACGGACGTGCATCTGAGGCAGGGTCAGACGCTGAAGAAATGGCCGCCTGGCGGTGGCACATCTCATGGTGTATTGTTAGAGCTAAGCGCGTTTTATCCTGGAGTTTTTAATTGAAAACCGATAAACTTTTCAATCTGCTTAAGGTCTTACTCTCTGGTAAGCCAACCTTGCAATGGAAAATGCTTATTGACAGATATTTTCCCATAAAACTTTGAGGGATTTCCCAACCATGTTTGGCTACCTCTTTGGTTCTCACACATTGTGAAAGACCAAAATCTAGCCAGCTGTACAGCAGCTAGTATCATGTCGCAATGCATAAATCCTCCCTTTCATCCAGCAAATCTTGTTTCAGGCCTCTCTTTCCAAACATTAGATACTGGAAGGAGTGGGCCATCGCCTGTCCCTGGCCCAAATCATTTGCCATGAAAGCTGGCCAGAGAGCCTCTGGGACTCTCATATTTATATAGGCATAAAATTCATTCAAGGACGCAGGATAAACCCACAATTTCGCAGGATCTCTGGTATCGTAATGATATACCAGTAGTGCCGCACAAGGCGGTGGCTGAAGTTTCCAAGATTGCTTTGCGCCACAGCCGCGTGCAACTTTTATCTCTCATCGGACCACATAGCTCCGCACCCGCCGCTTTAGCGAGCCTACTTTTCGACCCTCGGGGGCCACAAATCATTGAAAAAACACAGTGTTTCGCAACTGTCCTACCTTTTCGCGCACCTGGATCTTCTTTCTTCTTAGACTTTCTCTTTTTTGATTTTCTTTTTTCTCTTCTCTTCTCTTCTCTTCTCTGACTCTGCCCATTCCATCTGTCCATATTGTCGAACATTTGACTTCTAAACTTCCTGCGACTACTGATATACACACAATAGTCTCATGAATACCGAATATCCGATTTCCCAAAATATACCCAATCTATCCCAGTGTACCCTCCAGAAAACTGAGATAGACATGGAAAATCCACTGCGAATCATTTACAAGGGAAATGATCATAGACTACAGATGTGCATTGTTATTTAGCTGCTATTTGTTCGTCTGCCTGAGAGTATACCCTGTATATACCCATACAATTCAATGTCAAAGGTGAAATACAGAACCAAACTTTCAAAATATATATGCAAGAACATATCACCAATGTGTCCATATTCCCAAAACAGAAGGTCGAACGTCCCACAAAAACATAGGTTTCTCTGAATAAGTATAAGTATGTACCAATACCCCATTCCATCCACTGGTTGATGATCATGTTCCCCAAGAAATAGCAATAAATTAGGGTATTCAAGTTTTCAGACACACCCAACTATCATATGATGTTGGTTAGTTCTATCATTCTGTCTCATTATGTCCCATTCATTCCCATTCTATCC